>VDFB02105785.1:373235214-373541375 GCA_007258455.2 Sequoia sempervirens
TAGATGAAGAGATTGATATTTCACCTATATTTAACATATCTATTCTTTATGATTATCATGAGACAAATTTAAAATACCCTAAATTAGTAATAAATTTATAAATATTACTACCTACACAAAAGAAAGAATGAATTGGGGAGACACTTGATTAGAAAATTAAAAAAAAAACTAGAAACACAGTATTAAGAGTGAGTAGTGAAGGGGAAAGATTTTTTTTGAAGATTATACTTGGATATATTGAGTGAAGGTTGACTAACTTGGTTTTCCTTTAACTCATTCTCTTAAATAAAAGTGAGAAAGATCACTTTTCAATTACCTGGGGGGTTTGATGCAAAATAATTTGAGGTGTAATAATAATCTTGTATCAACAAAAGAAATTTTTTAAATATTTATTTATTTTTCAAGTGTTTTTTTGATGTTTTTTTATTAGTTTGATTCATGTTTGGGGCATCACATAACATGAAAATCATCTTTTCATGATTCAATAATTAATAACTATAAGTGCAAGAACAATTAGGTCATTAAAAATACCACAAATAGCCAAAATTATTTTCAATAGAAGTAGTTGAAATCTTATATTGTATTATGTATCTAGAACCTTGCATTGTATTTCTATGTAATTTTAAACACCACACATAAGTTGGTTAACTAATGAAGTTATTTGAGGCTAGTAAAAGGTATTCAAGTTATGTAACAAATGCATAAAGTACATAAAATTTGCAATAATTTATAATGTTACCTACATCAATGTAGGTCATAGTAGGGGTTATATACAACACCACATTGAATTTGGAGATTCTTATCTCATTGGGGATAATAAGACATGTTACTAATGAATCAACACACTATGATTGTGAGTGCACCAATTCCCAAGGTAAATCATTGTAAAAAAATTAGTTTTGAGGCCAATGAATTTTATAACATTTATATAGAGGTGTAGATCATCATAAAAATACCACTTTATCATATATAAGATAATTTTGATATGATTATAAGATAGATAAATCGGAGATGAGAAATAAATTAAAATAAAAAATACAAAGATCAAAGAGGAAGTTGAAAAAGAGACTAAGAAGACAAGAAACATAATAAGTGAGATCATAAGATATAGTAATATCTTTTGTGATGACCCCGCAATGCAACAATTGTTGCAAGGTAGTGGTATTCACTACTTTAGGAGTTCGAATCCCATCGAGTGTGGGAGAAGGTGGTTTGATCACTGGCACCAAGGTGGCTAGAGGACAGTGGTTGGAGGATTGGATTAGTGGGAGGAAGTGTTGTTGGGAGGTGCAGGAGTGTGCCTAGCGATCGAGGTCAGAGGGTTGGTGCCCACCAGGCTGCAGGAAGATGGGTTTGACAGGCTATAGGTGATGGTAAATTGGAGGTACATAGATAGAGCAGTCAAGGGCTAGAGCATGGAAAATGATGGTACAAGAAAGATGGTGAACGGTGAACAGGTAATTGACGACGAAGAAAACAGATGAGGGAAATAGTGGGTATCTAGAGGTGGTGAATAGAGGAGAGGTGGAGAGGTGGAGGAGAGGAGAAGTGAGGAGGCTGAGGGAGGATAGGAAGAAGGGGAGAGGAATGGCGGGGATGAGGTTCCCTGAATGTGGCTTCACTAGTTCATAGCTCCAGTCAAAATCGTTTAGGGTGTTGCCCCTTAGAAGTGATTTACCTAACAAAAAAAATATCTATTATATAGTTGATGAAAAATACCTTAAAAAAATTTATACATTTATTTTGATGAATAAATATCCATTTATTTATTTATTTTCTAAATTAAATAAGGTTTATATTGATACATTTGTATTTGGTTGTAAGGCTTGATAATCTTTAACTCTTCAATATTAAATAAATTAGACTATATCATAGATGATATAGAGGATAAATTTAGTGGGGAGTGTTGGGATCATTCCAAGTTATGATAAAAAAAATGTTATTGATTAGGGGGAAAAAAAGGTTTTCAATGGGCCCAAAACCATTTACAAATAGGTTTTGTAGGGACCCAAAATCCTATCTTAATAAAAGAGAATATGATCATTAAAAACTAATTGCAACTAAACAAGGCCATAGCCTCAAAGCAGACCATCACATGAAAAATAATAGTCTTAAGCACAATACAAAGAACCAACAAAGTCCTTAAGCTAGATAAAATTTACAATTGCAACTACCTAAAGTAGTTAGGCCACAAAAAAAAAAATTCTCAGAAAAATAGTTCCCGAGCCAACATTCCACAACAAACAAACTACTCAGAATAATACATTCTAAGCTAAAAGAACAATAATCTTCTCCCACAAACCCAAACTCCACCTCAAAAGGAGTTGCAAGAGAGAAATCCAATTGGAGAACCATAAGCCTCCCACCACACCCACATACCAAATCTTCACCTCAATAGAAGATATCTCCACCTTAGAAGGAGAAACATAATGTGAAGTCAGTAGGAGAGAAAGAAATCCAACAGAAAGGGAAACCATAGCATCCATAGGAAAGATGAGCATACAAGTCTTCAAAAAAGTCAATGATAAATTATTTTTTAGAGTACACCCTAGCCACCAACAAATAAACAAAAAAGAAAGACAACCAACACTCCCTTGAACATGTTGGTGTTTTTTAATTACCAACCCAATCTTCAAAATAATCTATAGGATTATCATTCCTAATGATTAATTACTTTGAGGGATTGGACAAAAACTAGGAGAAAGTTTGATAAAACTTTCCCTCTTCACTTTGGGCTTTGTAGGACTCGAGAGGGTGATCCTTGATAGTATTTGAAAGATATCCTTTACCAATTAACTTGAATACTATAAATATTAGATATGTTCTCAACAGATTTTCTTGATGATTATGGAAATCAAAAGATCTAGAAACGTACTTTAAGCATTTCAACAATTCATAATAGGATAGCATATAGTAACATCAAACTAAATAATTCAAACTGAAATAAAAATTTGTGATTTTTCTTTTTAGTGTGAGACCATGGAGAGTGTAACAAACAAGAATGCAAGAGACTGGTGCCTTAACTTAGGGAACAAAGTTTAACATGAATGCAATTGAGACCTATATAACAATATTTTCCCCATATATCACAAGGCTTTATAGTAATGCCTTACACTAGTACACCTTAAGACATCTAACCAACTCTACTTATGAATCCTTACATACATTCATACAATTCAACATTCCTATTAAATAATTTTAACCTACTCTTTGAGAAGAAGCTATAACATAAACATTCATTTAAAGGAAAGACAATGAAGATGAATAAAATGATCCTTCATCAGTTTTCATTCATAAATTGTATCAAGTATACACGAGGAGACAGTTGTGTTAAAGTCAGGCCATTGTATATTAAAAAATGATGTTAGTACTATTATACAAAAACCTACAAACTACAAACAATTCTAGACTTAGATAATGACCTAAATTGAAAGTACAAACTCTATTCAATATGCTCTACATCACAAAAGTTTCTCCATGATCCTATGCAAATGGCCTTGACTTCCCTTTTTTAAAAAACAAGGGAGCAAAACAAGCTTTAGGCCAAGCTACACATGTCACATTTTCATTTTACATTCAACTCCATTACAAAATATGAGCACAACTACTCGTGGAGAGAATATTCTAAAAGGATAAATACATAACTATATTTTCTTGTTGTATCTTTGTCCTTCCAAAACGTGCTTGATGTAGACATTTATACTTACTTTTCTGCTCCTTAATTCCTCATTTGGTGATAAAGACTTGGGAAATATGACTTGGTAGATAAGACAAAATTAGGCCCACTAGAAGAAAAAACTCATGTGTTGAGTTGTTTGAAGATCTTGTTGGTGTTGATTGTGCACAAAAGAAAAAAAATTGCTTTGGACATCATTTACAACTTTATATCTCTAGCAATTGATTATACTTGCTATCCCATGTTGCATACTACTCTTCTATTGGCTAGTTGAATGGAAGAAATTCATCCAACTTAGCCCTATAGGTGTCATATTTCCTCACCACTTTCAGATCATCTTCTTATTCAAACTCTTCCAAAAATCTATTTGTGTCCCATAACTTATCCAAAAAACTCTTCAAGAGTTCAATGTCAGTGGGATCTCTTTCACATATTAGGTAAGTCATTATGGATGTAATACTCTCCAACTATGATCCTCATTCCTCACATGACTTTAACTATCCATTTGCATTCATCATATCAGGAAGGATGCCTAAATAATTTCCATCAAATTCTTTGAGCAACTCCCTTATTCTATCCTCCATAGGGCTTACCATTCCCTGATACTCTCCAACTGTCCTTACAATATGATAAGTGGGAGTAATTTTCTTAGGTTTATTTGGATCATAATATGATCCATTAATCATACCAATTAGAGAATTAATCCTAGGAATCCATCTTTGCATAAGAGGAATTGCCTTTTTCTTATCTCTTACAAGCATACCAATTGTTGTTATCATCAAAGAATAGTTTCTATGCACACTGTTTACCTTTTTCAATACCTTCCCCATTAAGTGACTTAACATGTGTTAGATATTATATGTATATTTTCATCATGTTTATCCTCCCTATAATATAAAAAAAATTCTTCATATGTTTGCAATTGTTGGAACAAGATTATTCTACCAATTTTGGCCCTTGTGGTGGTGTAGTAGAAGTACTTGGCACTATGGACCTATCCCCTCTTACAACTATTGCCATTGAAGGTGGCGGTGATGGTGGAGCTTTCTGTTGTGGTTGTTGTTATTGTACTTGTTGCAATTATAGTTCCAATTGTGGTATCTTCTCCTTTCCTTATTGTACTCATTCAACAAGTCTTGATACTTCTTCAAAGTCTAATTATACTACTCTTACAATGACTCAGTAGTTTCTTTGCTTAAATGAGAAACATTCACAACTAAACTAGTTGCCTCTACTGTAGAGTTATTAGAAACACTCTTCACAATTAGCCCTCCTCTCAAATATCCTGTAGGGTCTTCCATTTTTGGCTTATTTGTGTTTGGGGCTAAATCCAAAATTGGCAATGTATCCCACATTAGACTAAAAATAGATCAGAGCAATGCAATTAATGATTCTTCCTCAGAGGAAAAGATCTCTATATTTTTATTTTTAATGGTGTCAAGGGAAATAGAAGATGCCATGTCCTATTATGAAAGTAGAAGGATTCCACTTTCTCTCACTAGTCTCCTCTCTTCTTTAGGTGTCATCTCCTTTTGCTCAACATTCATTTGAGCTACTAGTCTACTAAATACTTTCTCCTTAGTTTGATTTGGGAACTTTTCCATTTCATCATTCAACCTCTTTTCAGACTCACCCCTTTTACACCTTCATATAAATTCTTTGAATACTTCACTCTTCAAAAAAGTATCATCATCCATAAATTTGTTGCAAGCTACCTCTTGAATATCATTAGTGTTATATTTGTCTCCTAGAATTTCCTATGTGACTCTATTTTTTGGAGGCGGAAATTGCTCATATCTTTGAGGAGATGGCATTTCTTGCATCACATAATTGTTTCAAGTATGAAGGTGTTGTCATTGATGTCAACAGGAAGACTATTATCTGGTGCTTTCATTGATGTCAACTATATGATGAGGAAGGTTCTTGCATGATGAAGATGTCGAGGATATTGAGAAAATTGTGAAAAATAGGATAACAACTTGTTGCAAGTTGTGCATGTGTATTTGAGATATTGAGGAAGTATTGCGAGTACATGGAGCTATCTTTATGTTGTAGTGTCTAGAGATGAGTTGGAATGAAGTAATGAGCTATGATGATGTTTTTGGTACTTGGTTTCCAAGTGCTTTTGAGAAAATTTAATGAAAAGAAAAAATATTGTTGTGAAAGTGTTTAGAATGTGCTACGGGATGTGCTCCACATTTCTTCTATGTTGATGCTATTCCTAAGTGAATTTGATATATTGTTCAAGACTATTAGAGGTTGCTATATTCAGAATTTGGGCTTTTGGATCATTGTACAAAGTGAGATATTTTCACCAGTGTGTGAACCAATTTTTCAGTGTTTTTTTCTATGGCCTGGGAGAAATGTATTTGCTTCACATTTATCCACTATTTGGCTTTTGGTTGTGCCGATTTGTGAAGTTTCTTATAATGTTGCATCTTTCAGTTTTCAAGGTTTGACTTGATTTGGTACAATGCAATGTGTGTTTCACGTGTCAGTGTGTGAATAAGGTTTACTGAATGTTCTAGGTTGAAGTATTTCTAAGTTGAAAGTTTGGATGAAGTATTTGCTGGATCTTAGGTGGCTCGAGGTTTATTCTAGATCATGTTCAAGTGAATTTTGTTTTCAAGAAGTTTCAAATTGATTTAAGGAAGCATGTACTTAATGTTTATGGTGTTTAGCACATGGGTATGGCTAACCTTGTGTTAACACTTCATGTGATCTATTGAGATGTGTTGGGATCTATTTGGGTCCTAATTAAGGATTTATTTGGGTTTCCTTCATTCCTATCCACCATGGGAATGTTTTAGTGCCAACCTAGTTTGAATTTGTGAATGTGACAGATAGTTGTCGACCTTGGAGAAGGTTTTCAAGGATGAGATTGATATAAATAAGAATAAAGTTGTGAGATGTGCAAGAGAGATGCAAGATAGATGTGAGATCCATGTGAGTGATGTGAATTTGAGTAGAGGAGTGTGAATTTCAATGTCAGGATTCCTGAAGGCAGTGAGCTAAAGGTGTCTAAAATATTTCATGTAGGGCTACACAAGTGTGTGAGAAATTGTGGTGGATTCCTTGTTACATTGAGAAGTTGTTCTTTGTGTAACATTTCTCTTCTATCTTCTTGTAATTGTTTTTGTGGTAGTGAGCCCTAGCTATGAGCCTTTTTGGATAGTGTGTCCTATTCTGGCAGTGAGCCCTTGTACCAGTTTTTCAATTACTTATATTGTGATCTAATCCTCACCATGGTATTTCTATTATTGGGTTTTCCATGTAAATCTGGTGTTCTCTTGCTAATGGTGTTGTTATTTTAGTTTTTGTTATGTACATTTCATGTTTTATCACTTTAATAGAATAAGGGTTTAATAATGAATGCATGTGGATCTGATTGCAGTTGAGGATTTGATGTTTTAATTTGCTATAACTAATTCAACCCCCTCTCAGTTGTCATGTTCATTCAACAATAATTAGGTCAATTACTTCAATTTCCTCCTCACTAGCACCTGATGGAGCTTTCTCTACCCTCCATCTCTTTGGAGATGATTCTCTAGGAGGTGAATCAAAATCAATGATATTAAGAGAAAAGGAAGGAGGAGCTTGTTGAATTTGTTGAGGCGATGGGGGTACCTATGTGTGTGGAGGGGATTGTGAGTCTTTCTTTCTCTTGAATACATATGCTCTACCCTTTGGTGGCTAATAAGTTGGCCTTTCTTCTAGTATTGAGGCTTTCCCTTTTGCTCTTTCCTCAATTTGAGGATCTTCACCAACTATCTTATCAATATTTTGTAGAATATTATGTATCCTTAAAATCTTATCATCAATATCAACATATGTCCCCCTGAAGGAGGCATCACTTTTCTTCTTTGCATCCTTCGCCTTTTGGAAAATTTTCCATTTATTTTTTCTTGTACTCACTTCATTCTCATCTAATTTTTTTTTTATTACATCCTCATTGTAATCAACTGTATGGTAAAATTTTGATCTTTTGATATTTGTTCTCAGATCATTGATGAAACCTTCCAAATTAAAATTTATACCCTTTGATTGTTTCATCTTATAAGGCTTGATCTTATCATAAATTTGCTTTTAGCATTCTTCGTTCATTCTAAAATTAGAAAATACTATAAGGAATGGGAAGAATGAGCCTTTCCTTTGATTGGCCAAATGTGCTTGTTCTAAAATAGACAATTTCCAAATAACTTCTAGAAAACTAATCCTAAAGGGCACATACTTTGGAAATTACATGAGGTGCCACAATGCTTCCATACAACCTTACTATTGTGCAATCTAAATGCAAAACAAAATCATCCCAATTATGTTGAATTCCCATCTCATTTTTCCTTTCTAATGGTCTCAAAAAATCTAGTATTTTTTATGACATCCTTGGTACTTGATCTTGTAAAACTTACAATATCCTTGCAACAAAAACATTTCTAAATGTCCTATAACTAGCCTCAATATAGTGCATATCCAACCTATGTGTCCACATTTACACCAAGAGTTCATCATTATTCTCATAATTTTTATCCTTTATTTGTAATGTAGGGCCAAACTTCTTCTTTCCTCTATATAGGAACATGTGATAAAGAAGGGAATATCACCAAAACCTAACTCTCGCCTCACGAGCATTAATGATCATCAATCCCTTATGGATTTCTTTAGAGAAATAAGTTGCAAATCCAAACTCATCATTTACTATAACTTGGCACAAAGTGTAATATGTCTTTGAGAAATAATTTTCAAAATTATTCGTGCCTTACATAGTTCTTCCTCAAGAGGTGAGATCCTCACACTCCTTCTCTTGGTGTCTTTGACTTTGAATTTTTGTAGCAATATAACCCTATATGTGATCTCGCATTGATCATACTTCTTTTTGAAATTCCACAAGTAAATGGGCTTATCGACAACTAGGTTGAGTTTAAAAATCTTTATGATTGACTCATTATCCACCGTAATCATAACTCGACACATTGAAATCCTTACAACCCTTATGGTTTCATCGTAGTTGGCAACAATTGCTTTTAGCATATCTATGTCCGAGAAAACATTTGGGACCACCAATTTTCCAAGGTTAAGACTCCACATTGCATGTAGGGGTTGGGGCATTCCTTTTCCCATATCATGGTCAATGTTTGTAAAGCACCCATCCTATCAACGACAATTCTACATCCTTGATTCCGCAAAAAATGTTTGTGAAACCCTTATCCACCTCGATACCTTGCACTTTGATGTTCTTATCTAATGAACTCGGTAATTGGGTTAGTATGTCCTTGTGAAGGGCTCATTTTGGGGTAGAGGTGGATGATTTTGTTTGTGGAGGAGACATTTTTGTAGTGAAATGGGAGAAAACTATGGATTTTTGATGATTCTATGATTCTTGATGCAATTTGAATAAAAACTAGGGAAATTTAAGTAATTCACTTGAAATCAATAAATTCATAGCTTATGACAAACCCTAGGACTCAATTTAGATGCAAAAGAAAGAAATTACAAGCAATTCTTAACAAGAATTGAACAAGAAAACAACACAGATGCACTTATTGGTTCATGAACATGAAAACCCTAATTTTGTCCATGCAAACAAGTCACAAATTTACTAAGTTTGATCTGCTTTTGTGATTTGCAATGATGCATGCAATTTGGCTTACACATTAAATTTTAGGCTCAGGGGTGTCTTGTCTGCCATCAATCTCATCTCGTGTGAACAAGAGTGGGCACAACTACCCGTTCAACAATTTTGTATATTGGCCATTGGTCATCAATTGAGAGTTAATGAGACAACATCGGTGGGGTTAAACAGATTTGAAAAGATTGACCTTCTTTGAAAAAAAAATGGGCCAATCAAAATTATCCATGTGTAGTCACTTTTCCCACTCAACAAAGGCTTCACCATTAAAGAATTCCTTTGCTAAAGCCACGTGGCAGCTTCCCGCGATTCCACGACCATTCATTGAAGAGGAAAATCAAGGCCCACGGAATGACAGAAAGCCATTCAGATCATGTCACGTGGTGCTACATAACCACCCTTTAAACTCTGCTTTATGTCTATAATACTCAACAAGTTAATCGACTTTATTTACTCTTTCATCGGACAACTCAGGCCTTACCATGTGATCGCCTCCCGCGGTTCCACGGTCATATTAGAACTACAGATAAAGCTCCCCATGGACTAGCAGAAAATGGTCCAGATTGTGCCACGTTGTACCTTTATAGCCCTCAAATGATGGGCTCACATAATAACTCAATAGAGGACTACTAGATGACATCTTCCTGCAGTTCCACAACCATATTTTAATGAATAAAATATATCCTACGGAGTGGTGGAACCAATAGAACTATTAACACTTAGCAGTATATGATTTAACCTGCGGATGAATTAAAGAATGAATTAATGCATATGCATAATAAGTTGGTTTAAAGAGATTTGTGTACCTGGTGAATGAAGAGACATGATTTAAAATTAATACCTTAGACTTAGGATTTAGGAAGAAATATTTCAAAGGCCCGCACAAAGTGACTCTTGAATATTAAGGCAATGGATCAACCAAGGAATTGGCTATGAAGGGTTTGATTTGAATATTTGATAGTATATATTAAATAAATTAAAAATAAAGAATACAATGTATTCTTTATTTTTAAATAATTAATATATAATATCAAATAGTCAATTGTGGGTTGTATAGACATTGCCATCAACCAACAACATCAGGAACATGGGGCTGAGAAATGAATGAGTTTAAAGGCTCATATTGTAATTTGAGATTTACTAGCAACCGACTATAATAGATCAATACGAGATTAGAAGGAAAGCTATGGTGATTGAACTATTAGGGTTTTAGGCCTTAGGGAAACCTTAGATAAGTTTTTGAGAAGCCTTAACCAATGAACGATGACCAAATAACTTAGGACTTTAAGATAAAGAAATAGAGCCATGGAAAATTTTATAGTTCCTATCAGAACGAACACAACCCATCCCCTCTAGCCCAACCACTCTTCACCTCTATAGGAGAAAGCTCCATCTCCATAGGAGAAGCTAGAGAGGGGGCGAACTAAAAAAATCCCCCAACCACCTCCTCAACCCCCACCTCAATAGGAGTCACAATTTTAAGAACCTAGAAAAGAGAAGTAGAAGGAGAAGCCATAGATTCCTTGTACCCTGGTAACACCAAAACCACATCACACAATAGGTTCTCCATCGAGCCCCACCGGAAGCAGAAAACCATCTAGGAATTTAGAATAAACTTTGTAAACAACCCAACCATCAGAAAAAAAATCCAACAATAGGCGCAACAAACTCACCCCTAAAGAAAACCAAGCAGAGAGTAAACAACCCAACATAAAGGGTAGCAAAATCTCCTTTTAACAACGATAAAACTTGGGTCTTCAAAAGAGGTGTTAAGCATATAGCCCAACCAAAAATAAGAAAAATTGGGAATAAAGACCCCCAAAAAACTTGTGTAAACATGCAAAATCAAGCAATAGACCCAAATCTCCTAGATAACTACAAACCTAAGAAACTCCTCCTCCATAGGAATAACCAACTTAGGTAGCAAGAAGAGGTCAAAAAGAGAATAGAAAGAGCAACTTTTACTCACTTAAACCATCAAACAAATATAGATATTAGAATAAGCTTCAAGCTCATTTCTCCTAATGACACATTCCTCATGCTCAAGAATGACCCCACAACCAACAAAATGGAGAACTGATGCAACACCAAGGAAAGGTCACATCCCAAAGCTTCCCAATAGGACAACAACAATAGCCATCTGTGCAACACCTCTTCCCAATAGACCAACAACAATAGCCAGCTTTGCACCACTGCTTTCCAATAGACCAACAACAACAACTAGCCCTACAACACCTCACCTCCCTATAGTAATCCATCTACCTTCTCTGAATCTTCTCCTTCCTCTCCAACATCATTCCTTGATTTCAAATCCCCTCCCTGCTCCTCGCTCCGCTCTCACTCCCCTCTCGCTCCGCTCCATTGATAAAAAAAATGTTATTGTCATGTGTTTTTATTATATAATTTTTAATTCATCATGTTGAACCCCTATTAAAAAACTAAATAAACCATGTTTTGCATCTAGAATATTATAGGTTATACTTTGGTTATTTTCATGATCAATCACATTTTTTTCCATTTTCAAATTATTGTGTACCATTGTGCATAGATATCTACTAATTCCAACTATCTTTGCACATTATTTCCTTAATTTTCATTGAGTACATATGGTTTGTCTTGCCTCACTCAATGCATCAGCACAAAGAACCAAGATCACAAATTCAAGCCATCAGTCGGTATTAGTTTGATTTATGAGTAATCATCTTAAGTAAATATTGACATGTAACAATGTTGGTGACATCAACATTCCTCTATTAGCCCATATTTTTTATATGGGCCCTACCATATCAAATCAACACTTTTTTAAGCTCATGTATTTAAATTTTCATTAATGTGTAACAATATGGTTTCTTTCTATTCCTTCATTGAGTTTCCTTAAATATATTGAATTTCATCCTAAATTAAACCTCCACTCAAAGTGTTGGTACAAATTCATTGATTTTGAGAGTTATTCATGATAAATGACTAGACATTATTTATTCTTGAAAATATTTAACGTATATTTACCCTAAAACATCCTTTCATCCCTACACATGAAAAATGATATTAATGTTTCATTATTAAAACTAGTCTCACCTCTACATTTAATTTCACTAAATTTGAAGCCGGAGGGGGGTGACACAAAACCCTCTCTGCTGATTTAATTTCAACACAAACACAAGTATGAAAGAAACTACAACATGAAACTTTCATTAAAATGGAAAATCTGCAATTACAAAATAATAAAGTCTCAATGAGACTATGGGAACCACATATTCCCTTTACAACATCATAAAATTGATTACAAAAATCTGCAACATTCCATAGAATTTGTGTGCTTCTCAAGCACTACAACCAACCCACATGCACACTCTGTCACTCCTCAATAATGGCTGCAAATAAATTATTGAAGCCTTCAAACTTTGCTGCAATTTCTCCTTAGAGAAAAATCCACCTTAATTGTGAGTTTCCTGCCTTTGAAAACTAACTTCAAAATGTAAATGAATTATCTTTTATTACAAACTTTCCAAATCTGCCAGAATGAAATGAAATTCAATTTCAATTTCATTTCCATTTCAAACTCAAAAATAATCTTTCCCAAAAATCCAAGGAGAGAATTTCTAAATTGAAATTCAAATAAATCAAAAATCAAACTTCTCACACACACACTTTATCGGCAGTTTCCAAAATTTAACTCACTCATCAAAGTTGCCAATTTGATCAAATGGGAACCCACTTTGATAGTCCCTATTTTTTAGGGATTTGTGAAAGTTGAGATTTTATTTAAAAATAAAATCTTAAAAAAATCTCCTTTAACTTGCAAAAATCCAAATTTTGAATTTTTGCACTTCCATTTCCTTTGCAACACCTGCTTTTTCGAGCATAATCATTCAACATGAATTTTTAATGTAATTTAATTTAAAATTACATTAATTACAAATATTTGTGGCAACCATTTATTGAAAACCAAACCAAATTAAAATAAAATAAATTTGGTTGATGCAAGATTGCACGAGCCCATGGATGCTCTCATGACTAATTTGTTTAACTAGCCTTTTGCACTCCACACTATGCCCTAATATATGATCATGTTTTAGTAATTTGGTACATAAAATGAAGCCATTATGATGAAGGGAAAGTGTTCATTATTGAGGAAATATTTGACATGATGGTTATGAAAGAAGGGCTATTAAAATTACAAACATTTGACATGGGTTCCATATCAGAAATATGCTCATTCTTATATGTTCTATTCCTCTAGTTTCTTAATTCCCTCACGATTAGTTTATCTTTTGAACATTGAGTGGGTTTTATCATAGGAGCTTGTAATTGTCACAATCTATTTTTGTCTCATTGTAATTCTAGTTTCCCACACTCATTTCAAAACCCTAGTGCATTTTATACAGGTCTTCAACAATGAAACATTTTGACATAAAGTGAATTTGGAAGGGGATTTTAACTACCCATGTAGAAGAATACTTGGCTAATACTAGGGATCCCATAACTTGCAAGATTATCAATTATATTTAATAAATTTATCAAGAAACCACTTTTGAAGATTCCCACATGTAACTCATACATATTTGACTTAGCTAAAGTAATAATGCCCAAATATTTTATCAAAACTTACCTTATTTAATGGAAAACCATGATGTATAACCTTACAAATTATTTAATCAAGAATGCACATGGGAAGAAGTTGTTTATTGTTCATGTAGACAATCTTTCAAATTGAGCCTAGTGTAAATGATAAGTTGAGCCTACAAACACTAGCTACTAAGTACAACAAAAATTGGTCAAGTTATAGGGAAAAATGGTTGTCCCATTATAGAATCAAGAAATTAGACTAGGATTTGGAACCAATCCTTAATGATGATCTTTGAACCCTAGATGTGGAGATGTTTGTATACTACTTTAGGGACATTTACCAAGACATTCATCAAGTCATGGGGATTGAATACCAATATAGATGCCTAAAGGGACCTTGATGCTATTATCCCACATTAAAAATTATATGCAATTAAATACATACTATAATTATTGGAGCTTCCTTTCAAATAATATAAAGGAAACATTATGCAATATCAAAAATAAAGGAACCAACAAATATTTGAAGTTGTAATTTCTCATTCAAAACATATATCTTCATGCATTGTTTGGTGTATGGGATCAAAAGTTGGAAGTGGAATTGGGATCAAAGGGGATGCCTATGGGGATGACCAAGACTATCTAGTTATGGATTTTTTATTTAAATAGGCACAACCTAGAGTCATACTACTACATATTTAAGTGTTTCTTTGTGAATTCATATTGAGAAGATTTAAGTTTGAGAGGTATTGATTAACTAGGGATTTTAAATATTTTTTAAGGCCTCTTACATTAAAAAAAGGTTCAATAGAATGTCATAATTGGGGAGATTAGTTTTACATTAAAAATAAACTATCACCTAAGAATTTGGAGCCTCTATCATGTACCATAAGCTGTTAATATAACTTAGCTCTAGATTTTTTTTCTTGGAATATATTTAGTAATTTAATAATACAAATAATGATCATTCCAAAATTCAAAGGAGGAAGAGTTTATTTTCTCCTTAATAAAAGTTATTTTATTTAACCATTATGAGAAAATAGGGATATGATTGGTTAAGTGACCTCATCTACAAATATAACATGTTATTAGAGAGATATGGAAAACATTACCTCATAAGTCTTCATCCATAATTTGAAGAGATGGATTGGTAGGATTAGCTATGAGAATGAAAATGATGAAGGGGGAGGGTCTAATTAGGAACTTACTGGAAAAAGTAGAAAAGGAGATGAGAATGGAAATAATAAAAATGATATTATTAGTTGAGCATAAAATAAAATTAAATGAACTAGATTACAAGGTGGAGAATGAGGGTAAATTTAGATAATATGGACACCATAGGAATAATTCCACCTAGAGTAAAGCCAATGGAGTTTTTTCAATTAATTTTTTATAGCCCATGAACCTCTAGTGTCAAATATGAATGAGGTTGCATCATAGCTTAGTTTCAATATCTCATATGAAATCCAATAAAAGAGTTAATACCTAATGGTTGAGGTTCCTTCCATATAGCCACAACAAGTCACTCATGCTAAATACCATGATAAAACTTTAATTACTTTATAACTCCTTGTCACTTATGCTAAAACATAAGGATATGATGAGCTTGTACCACTTGTTGATCCCTTTAAGGATGTTGTAGCATCACCTAAGAATTGTTGTGGTCATAGAGCTATCACTATGATAGCATAATTTGATGATGACAATGTTATTAATTATGTGAGAAGAAAGGCTTGTGAAAAAATCATATCTGATGAAAATTTCATTAAACTAAAAATTTAAGAATTCATTTTCAAATTTAAAAATAAGCCCATAAATACCTATTAGCTAGATGAGAATATACTAAATTAATGGGGAATTATTAAAATATATAAAAAAGTTTCTCACTCTTTAAGGTAAACATTGATAACATCATCCTAGAGTAAGTTAGGAGATTAGTGTGATAGAGTGGCTACTTATTGCTCCAAGGATGAGATATTGCCTCTACAACTACAATTGATACATTAAGAAAAAATAATGAGGTAGGTTATGTCTTCAAGAGCACTAAAAGAGTTTAAAATGATACTTAGGCTCAAAATACTACCTAACTCATAATTTTTAACCTTAGAAATGTGAGCAATTTCCCTTGATCATGACAAGGTACAAGTGTATGATGATCCTCAACGATTGATATGAAATTAATTTATAAGAGTGTAGGTGACCCTCTTGCAACTATGGTAGCCTCTTTAGTTATATATACTACATAGTTTTTGAGGAAACTATCAAGATATTGTAGAGTGATTATAATAAAATATTAAAAGACAATGCCAAATTGAATAAGGTGATGAGTGATGAAATAGAAAAATCACGTGTATTTAACTCAAATAAAAAAAATTGAGCTCAAGATTAAATATATTCCCCTCTAGTACTTCCTATATTGTTAACACTTTATTAAAAGAGATAAACAAAATGAAAGGTCTACTTGAAGAACCAAAGAAGGAAAGCTAGCTATTGGGGGCACTTTCAAGGTATGGGTTTAAAACCTTATTAGGATGGTAAATGAACTTTAGGAATACAACCCCAAAATCTAGAGGGACTTGGAACAAATACATGATTTTGATCCTAGGCTAGCATATATTAACATGAAGTGGGTTTCTAGAGTGATACCCGTGAAAAATATTTATATGAAATCCAAATATGCACCAAGTAACTTAGCCAAGGTTGCATTAACATTTGAGGTAACATAATTATTATACAAAGTATTTTCTTATGTGGACAAGATCAATGTGGTATTAAACAAAAAATAGGGAGAGCTCAAAAGCATCATTGATATAGGCATGAAATATCCCAATGAAGACAAGAAGGGAAAAAAAAAAGGATGGTATGAGGAATTTAATTTTTTAGTGTAGACAATTGTGGATCCCCTAAGGATCTAAGGAATAAAAGATTAAAAGAAAATATATATTTAGCTAAACCAATAATGATGAAACAAGTTCTAGATATAATTTCAAATTTATAAAATCATAAAACACTTAGATCTACAAATAAAATTAGAAACCAACTTTACAAAATGTTAAAAAGTAAAGAGTGTTCGATCAAACAAGTTTTTAATTTATTTGTAAGGATATTACAAAAACTCCAACACATAATATATAGGTATAATTAAATAAAATAAAATAAAGAACCTAGATAGATATGAGTTACTCAAAATTAACACTACACAAACACACTTTTCAAAACTTGCAAATAAATAAAAGCCACATTAACATTTTTATATTAATCTCAGTTTCAAAAAGCCAACCATTCTCCTATGAAGGATACATATTATCTCAAAAGTTCAGTACTCCATATTATCTCATTATTCATATATTTAAACCAGGCCCGCTCTCTCGCTCGCCCACACACAAAATATATAAATATATAAATATATATATATATATAAAATCCTCGATGCTCTCATTATTACTCACAGTTATTGTACTGGCAGAAACACGCCATTCCCCTTGAGCTCCAATGACAAACTCCATTATTTGCATTTTCATTTTCCCTGCACGTCATAGAGCAATCATAGGGAGCGATGCATGCCCCCTTAAAAGTACCACTGAATCTCTCACACTTCGCATCGCCCACTTGTAATCCTTTACAATAATACACTAATCAGTTCATATTTTCTGAGATAAATAACTATATTTCTAATCTTACTGTTAAATTCAGAAAGAAGAATGAATAGTACCGGAAAGGAAGACGGCTAACAGCAGTAGAAGCAGCACACACACATTTCTGGCCTTCCCCATTTTCTCTGCAACACCAAATCTCCAGATATAATGTATTCCGTGGATGCAAAAAGATTTAGTCCATGAGAGTATTTATACAAGAAGAAGTTACGTAAAGATCAATGCAATCTCCTCGTGGGTAACGCTTATTGTTGCTTGCATTGGAGCATTGAACTTTCAGTCGGCTCCAATATTCTAGAGTTGCAAGCACCAAGTACTAAAAAACGTCCTATGTGTCCATATGAGAAGAGAATATGGTGATGAATGAGTCTGTTTTCTTGTATAGAGACATTCTTACCAGTATTATATATTAATAGAGTATATACTAGAGAGTTTATGAGAGTATTTATACAAGAATAAGTTATGTAAATCTTCTTGTTGGTAACGTTTATTCCTGCCGTTTCTAGGAATGTACGATGGATGGAGAGTAATGTTTTTGGATGAATATGTGCATCCCAAAAGTACTCGTTTTTTTTACTTGGTTTATCAATATGCTCATTCCAAGTACTGGATTTTTTATTTGGCTTATTGTTTGGATTTTTAATCTAATTGTCCTTGTGCAGGGTAACGCTTACTTATGTTTAATTTTATCTCAATGGAAACCATCTAAAGATTGTTCAGAAACATATATATTGTGTTTCACAAATATTGTCGTTCAGATTTGAGCATTATGGGGTCAAATATCGATTCAGTTTGACTCATAAGTTGAGTTGCTTATGTTTGTTCAACAATTAGATATCAAGAGTCATAACTTAGAATTTCATATTAGATGTCTCTGTGAGGATTTGAACTTGAATCTCTATAATAAGAACCAAACATTTTAACCAATTAACTCAATCCCTTACAGATACTTTCAAATGTCTTAGTGAATAATAATTTCAGTATTGACCATAGAAAGGTTGGTTCATTATATTTGGGACCATTTCTCTATTTTTTGTGCACTTGCATTTTTGTATTTACCATGTTCCTATTGGTGTGGAATGAGTTGGTTTTCACGTGAGACGATAGCTATTGACATAAACACACTCTACTAGTTTTTTCTACAATGGACAATTATGAAAAAACTCCAAAAAAATAAATTAACCATAGGAAATCTTAGATTTTATAAATCTTCAGTACTTATGAAGTAATGAAAGATATGGATGTGAAACAAATAAAAATATATAGCTTGATTGATTAAAGGGGTGAGGTAAATGTGATGAGATGAAGGACCTATTTTCCTTTATTTTATTAGAAAACGAGATCCACACAATGAATTGATTATCAACCTTTAGGTGAATCAACCCAAAGTGAGAATCTTCATATTTCCTTATGACTGAAGGATGGGGGTCAAGGTCAAACAACACTCTATGGAGAAAAACCAAAAATAGTAAATCAACACCAAAATGCAATCTAACACTTGGAATAACAATATTAAGCTCAATATTTATAGAAGCAAAAAATAGAATGTAGATCTGAGAAGGGCAGAAGCATGTGTAAAAGCCACCAAAAGTGTTTTTTGGAAGTTGATCTATGACTCATTCTCCCATGGTGAATGGATCCAAGTACAGGGTTTCAACAATCTTTCTAGAGCCTCTGACACAGATCTGAAGCTTCTGATTCATCCAGGTTTTAGTGCTGGAAAGTTAAGAATCTGATCTGTAGGTGAGATTCCATGATTTGATGACAACTTTGACAACTTTGTAAATCTTGCACTTCAAAAGGTCTTCAAGTCTTCTTCAACCTAAATCTGCAATCACACACACAAGAGAAAAAAAATGTTTGTTTTTGGGTGAATAGGGGTTTGCCTTGGTCAAACCCCATTTTGGTAATCAAAACTTGAATTGAAATAATGAAATGAAAGAGGGAATGGAGAATGAACAAAGGTATGTTACCACTCGACAAACCCTTGAATTAAACCTTGAAAATGGAGATCTTAGGAGGTTTGCAACTTGCATGAAATGACTAAATTGGATGTGGATCTTTACACTTGAATCTTGCTTAAAATGTCACTTTGAATGCTTGACTTGATCATGAAACCTACATCACAATGTTGGCTCCAAAAACATGCATGATACAAGAAGACTTTGACATAATGAATTGATCTTGAATGCTGCAATAGACCTTTGATATATTTACTCTTGAATTCTCTTGATCATCAACTTTGCTATAGGAATGCTTGCATAAAAAATATAACTTGAAATCTCTAGGTGAAACTTAGTGAAATGACCTTGTATTTATAGGTATGTATCCTTAATTTCCCAAAATTTAAATATCACAAGCCGACATTGAATTTTTGATTTAGAAATGTTAAGATACTACTAAAAACATAATTTAAATTTAGGTCCAAAGGTCTAGGGAGGACCTATTCGGCCATGGGTGAATGGGTCCCAAGTCCCTATTCCTGGAACACACATTGCTCAAGGTAAAGTGTTATGTTTAGGTATTAATTATTGTTGGGTTTACCCTTCAGAAAATATATTAATGAAGCTTGTAAATGAATTAAGGGCCAATTAAGGCATAATTAAGCTTATTTTAATTAAGAGGGCCCAAATAAGTGTGAAAATGTAAAGGGGTACATTTAACAACACTAAATTAAGGCATTATTAAATCCAATTTAAATTAGGAGGGCCCAAACAAGTGAGAAAATGTAAAGGGTTACGTTTTTCTACACTATAGAATGGTACAATAAGATCATAGGTAGAATCACTACACACTTAGCTTTGAAAGAAATTAGATCGGAGAGAGGAAATCAAAACAAAAATCAAATAGTTTCAAGAAGTGGTTAGCCTACATCTTACCCACATAGATTAATCAAGAATGTGAAGAACATAACTACATTTATAAATCCAAATACCAACCATCATATTAGGTACAAAAAGAATGCTAATGTAGATTAAAAGAAATGAAGAACATAACTACATAAATCCAAATACCAACCATCATATTAGGTGCAAAAATAAATACAAAAATTCAAGTACTATAACAAGCCAAGACTCATTGGGATACAACCTTATAGCAATTCAAAGAAATCTATAAGAATATTTGACCCTCAAATAACTAGAAGTTCATATAAATTTTGGGTATAGTAACAAGCCTTCATGTCTTGAGGATAATATATAATTCTAAGGGGGTGATCATGCTAGTAAGAGTAAGAGAACAATCACAAAAACATCTATAGACCAACATATTTCACCACATGAAGAATATGGATCCATAAGTCAATCCTAATAGAAGCTAAGGGAAATAAATATTATAAGGTACACATAACTAATGTTGTAGTGCCCCTCCATTCTCACTTTGGATGTGCAAGTAATCTGGCTAAAGAACTTGAAGATGAAGGATGCAAGCTATGGGCATACTTGTGCTATGGAAGTGCTTTGGTTATCATTAGGATTATCACACAATTTTGACATATTGTTATCATGATGATATGATATTATGATTTTGATTATGATTATCTTTTGGTCATGAAGATGTACTAATTTGTGTTCAAGTGATGTGGTTGCAAATGGGACATGAGCTCCTGTTAGTGCTTTAGTGAGTATGATGTATATTGTCATGTTATTATCGCTATGCAAAGATTTATTTGGATAGTTAGGTGATGTAGTAGTATGTTGCTAGGATAGGTGGAAAGGGAAACATCACACCATTGGACGTATGGGGGACATACGAGAATGAGATACGATTGCTAGAGTTCCTTTCCTAGTGCACCGACTATTATGCAAATGTGCTTTAACTTGTATGTTTGAGTGAATAGGTACTAGGCATCGACTCCACCTAAATTGGCAGGTCTGAGAATGCTTTAAACCCAATGGATCCTTTGATTGGAGATAGCACTTGGTCCCCTGCCCTAGCCATCATCCTCAAAGAGGATGAATATCCAGTTTGACGCTTGGTCAGTTTTGTCAGTTTGGTAGGTCAATGTTGCTTGTGGTTTTGCATGTTTACCCTGGATAGAGGTTAGGTATTTGCTTCGGAATTTGGTTTAATTGATTTGGAATTGTCTAATATTATGCCTTGGTTGTCTTATGTATTAAAATAAATTGATAAGTAAATTGAATACCTTGATAAATAAATATATAAGTATTTATAAATAAATAATCATAGTTTATAATAAATATAAATTTATGATAATACATAAAAGGGTATATGGTTGGAGTATATAAATAATTAAATTATGATGTGAGTTAATTTGATTACTTATTTTATTTTAACTATTTCATTAGTGGGATGAGGATAGGTGCTTTGATTTAATATTTAAATAATTTAATTTATGAGAGGACCTTGTTTTATTTTGGAAAAGAAGAGTCTTTTGGGGAAAAAGAAAAGAAAGGATTCCAAATAAATCACATGCATTACGGGAAAAAGGAAAAAAAACATGTAATAAAATTATATAAAAATAAAGGCATCGATCTCATCCCTTAAAAAAAAGAAGGATTTATGGAGGAATGGGGGGGAAGAAAAACAGGAGGGAGACTGCATGCTTGAGGAGGAAGGTGATATCCAGAATGAAGATAAGTAGGGAACAGGTGAGAGGAGGTGGATTACAATGCTAAGGCTGACTCTCAATGCTTTGCTTAGATCATGGATTCTTCACAGCCCAATGATAAGGACTAGTGTTATTGCACGATGGAAAAAGAGCACCAAATCCATTGCACAATAGTATGGTCAAGCTAGAGAGGCACGAAGGAGGGGGTTTTGAAGATGCTCCATAGGGAGGAGACACGACCTGGAAGAAAGGAGATTTTTGGGCACACTATTTAGGGCATTCCACAAATCTGCATGCACATGGGCTTCAAATATGTTTGTGAGCTCACCTCAATTATGTGTGGGGGAAGTGCCACAAATAGGCCAGAGATTTTGTTTGTGAAAAGAGCAACAAATCATATTTGACCTTCATGAATAATTCAAACACACCGATAGAAAGGGAAATTGGGTATGTACAATTCCTAATCTTTTCACTTTATTCTTATGCAAGAGTAAATTTCTATTGTTATGCAATTTGTTAGCTCTCTTAAGCTAAGTTATATTTTTAAGGTATAAATGTAAACAAATATTTGTGAACCCGAATGCTTTATGCTCCTTCTAGGGTTTTTCACCTAAAAGGAGGAAATATTGGGCCAAAATGCAATGTTTAACCTTCAAGGATTGATGTGATGTGGGTGAAAAATGACTATATTAGATGAACTAAGTGCAAAAAACTAATGAAATAGATCAATTATTGAATGCAAACTAGGAAATGCAAAGTGATGGAAAACACAATGATGTATGAAAACATGAACTAGAAACATGCATAAATGAAAACAAAATTAAATGATATTGAAAGGAGTGCACCTGGAAACTGAAAGCACATCTGAGAAGGTTCTGGAATGCTATAGAATTCAATGTTGATGCCCACTGGGACTCATTCGCCACTAATGAAAAATCAGTCCAGGTTCTTGTAAAATATGTCAAAATAGGTTTCAGGATGTTGCGAAATCAGAACTGAAGAAAACACCTTTTCTAGCCTGGAAATGGGACTCATTCACCATAGATGGTGAATTAGTCCACCTACAGAAATTTGCAAAGTCAAAGGTCAACTATGTGGGTCATGTTCTGCACTTTTCTGCTTGTCAAGCTGTTAGATCTGAATCTACAAAAAATAGGCTGAAAAATAGATCTTCAAGCTCCAATTAGGGTTATGTTGACTTTTATGACTTAGATGACTTTTCAACACCATTTTGATACCTTTCTCCTTGACAAATCTGCTTACAAGACCTACAAAGACCCATGCAAAGAGGGGAAAAAAGGTTAAGGGTTAGAGTATAGGGGTTTGCCCTGGTCAAACCCTGATTTGGTAATCAAACCCTTGATAATGAAATGAAATGAGAAAGGAATGATGAAAAAATAACATGCAAGTGTCATAGACTCACCAAACCCTTGTTGTTGAAATCTGAAGATATGTGAATGGCTGCTCCAAGCTACTTGATAATTGCTTTATTGAATGATGTTATGATGCTTGAATGGATTGAATGAGAGAATAGATTCTTGAATGAATTAGGGTTAAAATGGATTGAAAAACACTTATTTATACACAATTATGCCCTAATTTCTAGAAAATACATCATAGGCCGACCTAAGGTCATAATGAATAAAACTTGAAAGAATGAAATTATTTTGAATTTTGTGCCAAGAGGGACTCATTTTCCACCCATAGCGAATAGGTCCCACTCAAGGCATATGAGTGGGTGCCAGAAATTAAGTTGTCTTTAATGTTGTTTGTTGGATTTGTAGTCAAAAATCAACTTAATTAAGGCTTGTAAGTGCATAAAGGGGCCAAATAAATAATAAGTAAGGTGTATTTGTTGATGACAAGCCTAGAAAAGTGTGAAATTTTGTTACAAGACTTTACAACACTTTAGAATAAGACCTGGTTGCACCATAGAAAAATGGCTACATGTCATTTTCATGGTCTTTTTAGGCCTGTCCTCTTTATGTTAGATCTATTTTTCTTTGATTTATTGATGTAATGTGGCTTGAACATTCACATTAGGCCTTTAAAATGAAAATAACGGTGTCTTGTAAAGGTGTTGTAAAGTCTTGTAATGGAATTTCACACTTTTCTAGACTTAATAAACCTATTTATCCCTAATTCAACATTATAAAATGTGTTTAATAACATCATCACATGAATTTAGAAGGTTTTTGAATTAAACTTAATGTTAAACTAGTGTTGTAATGTGTCTTGCATATTCACATTGGTTCTTGTGCCTTCCTAGGCTATGTGGACCTCATTTTAGTGTTGTAAAGTGTATTAAATCACAAGTTTTCACATTGAATTATGTGCCCCAAGCCCTAATTGACATTTACATAATCACTAATAGGCCCCTATTAACCCATATTATGCATCTTGAGGCTCAAATTGATCAAATACCCAACAAAGTTACAATTTAAACCTTATTTCCTTATCTCTCAGCATCTTACCTGTCAGAATGGCCCCTATGGGACCCATTCTCCATGCATGGTGAATCAGTTCCATCCAGGTGGGACCCATTCACCATGTGTGGCGAATCAGTCCCATTTGGCCCCATTTTGACCTTTGAGCGGGAAAAAAGTGAAATTTAAGTTTATTATTTCTTCATGTCATCTTGTGATGAGGTATTAACAGGTGAAATAGGTGAAATTCCTATAAATATAAGTCTTTTAACTCATTATCATTCATTCTTCAATATTCATCCACGAATCTTCCATCTCAAGTCAAGCAAATTAGGGTTTTATCATTTCAAGGCATTAAGACATCAATTTTCAGCCTTTCAAGGGTAGATCTTTCATGTTTTGTTGCATAATTTAAAGATCAAACATCATGGAAAGGTAATCAAATCCATTATTGCATGTTTCATTACATTATTTCTCCATTTTGGTTTAATTACCTAAAAGGGGTTTGACCAAGGCAAACCCCATGCCATAACATTCAACATCTCTCTTTCTTGTCTTGTTTGTATGTAGATTTAGGACTCTTGGAAGATTGGAAATAATTGAAGATCAAGTTACAAGGTTGCTCAAGTCTTCTCCTCATTCAAAAAGTCAAAATAGCAACAAAAACTCATTTTCAGACCGATAAATCAAAGTTTTGAAAGTGGACACCTATAGAAAGTCAAAGTGTAGATCAGAAGCTTCAGATTCCACTTTTGAATATTCAAAAATTCAAAAGTGTATTCATTCACCATGAGTGGTGAATGAGTGCCAATCCATGGTCAATTTTGAGTTTTTTTCATTTTTAGGTACCCTTTTGTCAGAAACAGGTTCCAACTCAGTTTTGTAGAACTGGGATTGATTTGCCTAGAATGGCGAATGAGTCCCACCAGAATTGAAAATCAACAAAAACAACATTTCAAATGTCAATTCCATTATTCATCCACATTCCAGGTGCACACTTTCAGTTTGATTCATTTTTGTTTAGTTTTGCATTCAATTCCAAGTGTTCTTGCATTACACAATGTGTTTTCAAACATCACTTGCTTCTTAGGTTTTGCATATTTAATCAATCAATTTTACCATTTAGTTGCATCTACATAATTTCATTTAGCCTTAATTACATCACACATTTCCTAATTTTAGTGAACTAGCTAGATTCTTTGGCCCTTTCTTTCTCCTTTTAGGTGAAAAACACTAGAGTGCTAGAAAGTCCTAGGGTGCCAAAAATCTATGGTTCTCTGGTAAGTGATGATGTAGATGAATTATGATAAGAAGTGTCTAGAAAAGTGTGAAAATTCCTTACAACACTTCACAACACCTTTACAAGACATCACAAATTCTTAATGATTTATAAAGATTCAAGACCTAAAATGAATGTGTGGATCTCATTGCAACATTAAATCTAGGAAAAATCAAGACAAATAAGCACAAGTAGGGACAAAACAAGAAAAGTTAAAAGGGTTAATTTTTTCGTGTCCACAGTTATTCCCCACTTTAGTTAGAGGATGAACATGCTTCAAACTCACACTAAAGTAAAACAATGCATCTCAGGAGGGGTTTGAATGTACTAATGCTTGGTAAGATGGAACAACAACGATCAAGAGGGATGATCAAGCCCCCAGGATCAAGATCCCATGGAAAATCAATCATAAGCACAAATAAACACACATGAAAGTGATGAAAAATAAGGAAGGAAAGTAGGATCAAGCTTTGATCGCCTGTTTAGCTTGTTGTGGATTATTTCTAGGTTGTTTGTTTAGAAAGAAAATGCATACTCACTCTGGGGTGATGAAACTCATGGCTATTCATCGGGTGAGAAAACCCAAGTATACTCACTTTGGGGCCACAAAAATTTTGGTTGTTTGCGGGGTGATAAATCTACAACATACTCACTCTGGGGCCACGAAACTTCTGGTTGTTCATAGGGTGAGAAATCCACAAGGTGGCTATGGGGAAAAGTCATGCCTCAAAATGGAATTTCCTGCTTAACCATACTAAAGTTATACCTCTTGATAAACTTAATAAGGCGCCACAAAAGACAATGTCATTTTGTGCTTCATGAGACAAGAAAAGCTTCGTATGCTTAGTACTCATGAACATTTATGCAATGGTACCACAGGCATGCAAGCTGTGTTATGCAAGGTGGCCATCTAAATGCAAAATTCAATATGCACAAGAAATGTTCAAATGAGTCTTGCTTAGTTCATGTGAGGTCTATAACTTAGGGAACATTGTGTCTACTATCTCCAAGATAGGACCAATCAAAGAATAGAATATGTAAAACTTAGGGGATGCAATGCATTGCATTAGGCCACCAAGAGGAATGTAATATGCTGAGGTAGATCACACTTATGAAGGAAACTATACCGAGTGTCATCCAAAAAGTGACAAATGCATCATATGAAGTAACCAGGCTGCACTAAGAACCAAGATAAATGCAAATAAAAAATGCCAATGTACACCCCCACTTTAAAGGAATTGCTACACACCATTGTATCAGAAATTACTTTAAAGTAGAGAATGAAAAATGCAAAAGGAAACAAGACATGAGAGCCAACTTGGAAAGCCCTTATGCCAAGTCATACATTTCTGAGTAAGGCTGCGTCATGCGAATGAAAAGCAACACAAGAAAGAGGGGCTGACCCCAAAAAGGAATACACCAAACACATAAGGGATCTATGGAGCTAGGGTTAGTATGCTCGTTGCTGCAATGCTGTTATTAAAAAGCTTAGAACTATCATCATTCCCCAAATACACAGAACTGGAAGAATGCCACAAAGAGAGTGAAAACAAAAGAAAGATCCATTTTGGGTCAACATGGAAGAGACATTGTGGTCTCAACACTTTGAATCATCCCCAAAAGGAAAAAACAAGAGAAAAGAAAATGAAAAGGTGAAAGAAAAGGAAAATATTTTGGGTCAACATGAAGGAGACATTTTAGTCTCAATTCCTTGTGTCATTCCCAAAAGGAAAACATAAACAAAAGTGAAAAAGGAAAAACAAAGGAAGACCATTTGGGTCAACATGGAAGAGACATAGGGAATCTGTATGCTTTGTGTCATCCCCAAAAGGAAAACACAAAACAAAAGCAAAAAAAAAGGAAGGTAAAGGGACCGATTGGGTCAACATGGAAGAGACATAGGTAATCTCTACACTTTGTGTCATCCCCAAAAGGAAAACACAAGCAAAAGCGAAAATCAAAAGCAATGTACGACACATAGAAGAATGGAGGTATGAATAGAGGAAGCGTACAAAGATAGAGAGAACATCAAACGTCACATCACAGGGGAACACGATATGCACATACAAGCTTCAAAGAAAAGATAAATAAAGGAAAAATTTAAAAGGCTAGTAAGGCGAATGCAAGTCAACCATCTAACAAGTCATCCTCCTCCCAATCATGTTCAGTGTATTGTGAGGGAAGTTGACTATCCAAAGAAACAATTGCAAGTGCTGAACTAGGGGAATTACCAAGCTCTACAATTTTTGTAGGAGATTTGTCATTTAAGCTCATGGAAGAGGAAAATAATGTATTTAGATCATTATGCACCTCTTCATTTATTTTAGAGATATTATCATCATCATCATCTATATTAATCATGATGGGAGGATGGATGGTAATTTCAAATGAAGAGTGTATCAAGAGTTGTGGTTGAGGAAGAGGGTTGTTATTTATTGCTTCTGTGAAAGGAGGAGGTTGATTTTATTTGTTTTTTTTAGTTTGTAATTGATGAGCACAAAGATGACGTCGATGCCTACGCTCCCTAGCACTGCGATTTCTTTTGATTCTATTTTGAAGTTGTGTTGGTGTAAGAGCGGGTTGATCCACCATAGGCTCCTTTTCTTCCTCAAGGGGAGGAACAAAAGGGACCATAGGAAGTGTATCAATCACTTTCTCTTTTACTTTATAAACTTGTTTTATGCGAGGGGGCATGATGGGGATGGTTTCATTATCTCTTGGACATTTGGATGAGGAAGGTGAAGTGTTTATTTTTGGTTGATCTGGGGTTAGTGGTTGAGGTTCAGGTTGAAACATTGTCTTGAATCGAGGATGGGAGTGTTGGAAGTGGATGGGGATTGGTTGTGGAGGGATAATTCGGCAATTTTCTTTGCTTTAAACTTTTGATAAGCAATGAAAAAGAAATCTTTGTGAGGTGTTATGGGTTCCATGGGCTCTAGGAAAAAGGCTTCCAAGGAAAAGTTTCCTTTAGAAGACAAAGGGTTAAAGCCACTTAGGTTAATAGTGAATATGTCATTGTCATGCGAAAACTTTAAAAATTTGTGTATGACTAAAGGAACAACCTTCATTGAGTGAAGCCATGGATGGCCTAGCCACAGATGGAACTGATCTAATTGTGGAATGATAGAAAATGTAACATCCACTTTCTGAGGTCCTATTTGTAATGGAAGAATGATAGATCCTATCGTAGGGCACATGAAACCATTATGGTTTTTGATCCATGCTCTTGGTTTGTCATAAATATCTTGGTAAAGTTCATGTAATACCAAAAATTCCCTAGTGATCACATTCTCACCATAGGTAGGATCTATGAGTATCCCACTAGTGGGCTTATCATAAATACAGCCAGCTATGTAAAGAGGACCATCAGGAAGATTTGGAAGAATATCTTTAGAAGAGAAAGTAATATCAAGATTTTTCTTAGGTTGGCCTTGACGAGGGATAACGTCTATTGCTCCTACCATATCATCCATAGGATTAATATAAGTGGTATGGGGAATAGGATTATGATGTTCAATAGTTTTATGAATAGTCATCACATCATTGTTTGGATTTTCACTGGCTTTGATGAATGACATGGTATGTTTTGGCATCAGATTGGTAAAAAATTGAAAATTTTTATTATGTGCGGCAACAGACGGATTGCCTTTAACATTGATATTTGAAACATGGATAGATGGTCAGAATCAATGAGGCCTTGCACTATGTGTTTAAGATGCTTACACTATTTTGTGTCATGTCCATTTTGTCTATGATAATGGCAATAAGAGGGGTTGAAAGTTTGGAGGAAAAGGTTTTGTTGGATCAAATGGTTTAACATTAGGTAAAGTAATCATCTATTATTGCAATTGATGGGTCATGGTGTTTTGAAGAGTGTCTGGTAAAGGTGTAAACTATCTCTTTGGATCTCCATAGGTAAAAGGAATCACAACTTTGACAACTGTTACATGGTTGTTGGTGGGTTCAGGTGGTTGTTGAGGAGGGGGGTTGACTTGTAAGAAGCCTTTGTTTAGTTTTCAAAATGGTTGTGAATTGTTTGAAATTTCAGGTTTGGATTTTTCAATTCGGTTAGTGGTGGACTTGGTATCACGACTACTAATCGAATTGTGATTAGTCACAAAGGGGTGTACATAAATGCATGAAAGATTGAAATTTCATCATGGTTAGTTTATCTTGGATGTGAGTTTTAAATTTTCAATAAAAATCTTTTGGAGATGTGGATTAGGAACCTTGACATCGATTTGGGCATATAGTGACTAATAGCATGAGATGAAATCGGTTGCTTTTTCATCCACATTTTGTTTACATCTAATGAGATCAACCAATGTATTTTTTTGGAGTCATGTGTACTTGAAAATGATTTATGAAGGCATCAACTAGTTCATTGAATGAACAAATTGAATTATTTGGTAAGTTTGAAAACCACTCCAAGGAAGTGTCATTTAAGTTCCTAGGAAACAGTTTAGCCAACGGTTTATCTTCAAGAAAAAATTCACTACATAAGGTTGTGTAAGCATTAACATGACTAGTAGGATCACCCTTTCCTTTGTACTTCTCAAATCTAGGTATCTTAATTCCTTGTGGCATCGGTGTTCTTAATATTTCTAAGGATAATGGGCTGCTACAGACATAACAGGTGGGTCTAAAGAATTTTGACTTTGACTTATGGTGGATATTTGTTGTTGCATGGAGGAAATAGTTTGGAAAAGTTGCATGAGGTGGAAGAGATAATGGTGATGGAGTGTATGTAGTGGTAGGGAAAGTGAATTGAATGTTAATAGGTGGTATGGTGGAAGAGTAGAAAACATTCGATTCCATAGAAGAATAAGGAATACTAGCAGGAATAGTCAAGGAAGGAATCACATTGCTAACCTATTGCATTATGGTTGTGACTTGTAGAATAGTGTATGTAGGTATGGATACTGTTGTGGAAAGAGGAGTGTTAAGTCCTCCTTGACTACCATAGTATTTTATAGTTGAGATGTGCTAGAGGTGGAAGGACCATGTTTGCTGTATATCTCAACAATCTTTTTCATAATATTTAAGCCTTCATCAATTTCAATTAGGCGATGTATGTTGTGTATAGCATGAATCTCATTAGTTGAGATGTTTTCAAGTCACAAATCTTGTTGCAAGTGTGTTGAATCCTCATGAATGTTAACGACTTTGTCTTGCGGAATGTGATCATTTTATGTGTCAACTTGCATGTTATGGGAGGATAAAGTATTGCTAAAGGTGGGATCCATTCCTAATGCACTATTTTCAACACTAGGAGTAGTAGCTCGAGACAACCCAAGGTCCACAACGAGTATGCTATTGTGGGATGCCATGAGTCAGGAACTTCTTCTCACTAAAGTATTATCAATAGGGAACCAAACACTCATACAAGGGAAAATTAAGGTAGGGTGGATTCAAATGAAATGAAAAATAGAAGCAATAAAATGCTAATAAAAGAAATTCTGGAAACTATAACATAGATGTAATAACATAAAATTGTAATGCAAAAAATCCCAGAAAATGCAATGCAGAATGTGCAACTAGACTGATTCGCCCAAGGTGGCGAATGAGCACAGGGATGATTTTTTTGAGTTTTTTTTCATAAATTTGAAATGCAATTTGATGTTTTTCAGATGCACTAATGTAACTATAGTATGAAAATGTAGGATTTCAGCATGTTTAAATGATTTGGAATGCAAAAATGAAATTTATATGATGTTTTCACTAATACAATTTTTGAAAACCGTAGGATGCAAAAATATACAAAACCTAAGGCAATGATGATGAAAGCTAAAACTAGGATTCAAATGCACTTACAATTAGAAGGAAAAATTGTCTAAAGTCAGGTTCACCAAAATTTAAACAAATATTTTGTCACCCGAATGCTTTATGCTCCTTTTAGGGTTTTACACCTAAAAGGAGGAAAGATTGGGCCAAAATTTAATGTTTAATATTCAAGGATTGATGTGATGTGGGTGAAAAATTCCTAGATTATATGAACTAAATGCAAAAAAATAATGAAATAGATCAATTATTAAATGCAAACTAGGAAATGTAAAGTACTGAAAAACATAGTGATGTATGCAAACATGAACTAGAAACATGCATAAATGAAAATTAAATTAAATGAGATTGAATGGAGTACACTTGGAAGCTGAAAGAAGATCTAAGAAGGTTTTGGAATGATGTAGAATTCAATGTTGATGCCCAATGGACTCATTCACCACATATGGTGAATCAGGTCCTACAAAAAATTGAAAAAAAAAATTAAAGGTAACCTCTGTGGGTCCAGGTCAACACTTTTCTACTTGTCGAGCTGTTAGATCTAAATATGTAGAAAACAGGTTGAAAATGGGTCTTCAAGCTCCAATTAGGGTTATGTTGACTTTGATAACTTAGATGACTTTTCAATACCTTTTTGATACCTTTCTCCCTGACAAATCTTCCTACAATACCTACAAACACACATGCAAAGAGGGGGAAAATGGTTAAGGGTTAGAGTATAGAGGTTTTCCTTGTAAAAACCCTGATTTGGCAATAAAACCCTTGATAATGAAATGAAATGAGAAAGGAATGATGAGAAAATAATATGCAAGTGTCATAGATTCACCAAACCCTTGTTGTTGAAGTCTGAAGATATGTGAATGGCTGCTCCAAGATGCTTGATAGTTTCTTTATTGAATGATGTGATGATGCTTGAATGCTTAGATGGATTGAATGCAAAAATGAATGCTTGAAAGAATTAGGTTTGAAATGGATAGAAAAACACTTATTTATACACAATTATGCCCTAATTTCTTGAAAGTACAACATCGTAGGTTGACCTAAGGTCTTAATGAATAAAAACTTGAAAGAAATTTGAAATTATTTTGAATTTTGTGCCAAGAGGGAATCATTCGCCACCTATACCGAATGGGTCTCACTCAAGGAATATGAGTGGGTGTCAGAAATTAAGTTGTCTTCAATGCTATTTTTTGGTTGTATTAAAAAATACACTTAATTAAGGCCTATAAGTGCATAAAGGGACCAAATAAAGCATAAGAAAGGTGAATTTGTTGATGAAAAGCCTAGAAAAGCATGAAAGTTTATTAGAAGACTACAAAAATTTAGAATAAGACCCGATAAGTGATGATGTAGATGAATTATGATAACAAGAGTCTAGAATAGTGTGAAAATGTCTTACAATACTTCACAAAACCTTTACAAGAAATCATAAAGTCTTAATAATTTATAAAGATTAAATACCTAATGTGAATGTGTGGATCTCATTGCAACATTAAATCCAAGAAAAATAAGCCAAATAAGCACAAGGAGGGACAAAACAAGAAAAATTGAAAGGGTTACTTTTTCTATGTCAAAATAAAGAATTATAGTTAAAATACTATTGTTGCATTCGGTTGGTAGATCAGTGTAAACTATAGTGAATACAACAAGCTAGAAAGTTTCTTAAGCCTATTCATCGAACCTCCTAGCCAAAGTATGGCAGGACAAAGACCTATGGTTGTGGCTTCCCTGGACTGACGCCATGCAGTAGCGGCCAACAATGTCATAATCACCTTTACTATGATGGATCACACCTTATTATAATGTGAATGAGATTTCATGAGAGGGTGGTTGGTCAAACAAGAACTATCTCTGTCAACTATCCCATAACCAACCAACTACATTTGTTTGAAATTTTCTTAAGCCCTTTTTTAACAACTTCAATTCATCCCTATCCTACAATCATTTCATTTCATGAGTTAGCATCTCCTTGAGGCCTTTTGTATTTACCCACGTGCCTCCTCCTTGCAACATTAGTGTTTCCTCCATAGCCTTCCCCGATGGTGCTGAGGAGCCACATACCCTAGTGCAGGCTGTGGGCTTGCTGCTTTGGCAACATAACATTAGGGTTAGCCTTTGCATTTGGAATAATGAATATTATGTTTCCATTTTGGGTAGGATTTTGATACGTGGTTTAAGTTGATAGTGTACTAGTGGATTCATCAAAAGTATGGTATATATCTTGGTTGGAAATGTGATTTCTACTACCGATAGAATGATATTTATATATTGTTTTGAAATAAATATGATATGAGTCCTTGTTATCAATAATATGAATGTATAGAGAATGGAGTTAGGTATAATATGATTTCATTTGTTAATAATATAATATATTTATATTTTAGTATATCCTGGTTAATAGTGAAGAGTGGCTTTTCTTATATGAAGAAATAAAATGTAATATAAATAAAGGATTCTAATTGGACAAGATAATATTAAAATAAATATTCTTTTGTGTAGGAAATTAATTGAATTGGATTACCATATATACATTTGAAGTTAGGATTGAATATTAAAAGAATGTTTTAGAAGGAATAAAAAAATATTATTTTGTAAAAGAATTTAACCAGATAGTTATTATTGAAAAGAAAACATTAAAAAGAATTGTGTAATTAGTTGAGTGAGTTGATTTACTCTGTAGATAGATAGGTTATCTAATTATGTAATTGGAATAAATATTAAATGATTTGTATTACCCTTGGTTGAGTAAATAGTAAGTGAATATTGATTATTTTTATAATTGTTTAATAGTTGAAAATTAGGGTTTGATAAGGAAGATAAATAAATCTACATTTACATAGTTTTATTTACTTGAAGGTTAAATGATTAAGCTAATTTTAAGTGAAGGAAATAGAAGTGTTATTTAATAAAAGATTTCTTCAATTAGACAAGTTGTTATTAAAACGAGTATATAATTGTGTATATGTCTTAAAAGAATTGATTTATTCATATATAGAAAAGGGAATGAATTATGATTAGTTAAATGGTTCAACTTAAATGATTAACAATTTAGACTACCTCTTTGTTAATTAATTGATGTTGATTACTTACATAATTATTTGATAGTCAATTACGGAAATTACTATGTAGTCAGTCAATTAGAATGATTGTTATTATAGTTATTAGGGTAAATAACCTATTAAGTGATTTAAGTAGTCGAGTTAATTGTGGGATGAGAATGTGGAAATAATGTCCTATTTGTAGGAGTATTTCATGGTTGTATTTCTTTGATTGAATACTTGTATTGAACGATGTGCTTTGTTTATTGGGACTTGGTGGTTTGTGGTTTAATTGGTAACAACATAATTATTGATTAGATTTAAATTGTAAGATTGTATGTTTCATTGCATGGGTTGGAGATGTCTTCATGGTTATGATTAGTTGATTGTGTCTAGGTTGTTTGATCAAGTGTTTATGTAATTGTTAAAGTGGGTGTCATTTGTGAAAATTTGTTTAAGGTTGGTTTAACCTTGGAAGTGGTTGGATTTTTGGTTGGTTATGTGCATCATGTGGTCACAATCCCTAAGGGTGTTTCCTCCTATTATGTATGGATTTATGAGATGTTGTAATGATTTTATGTTGAAGGGGTTTCTAGTTGCAAGTAGGGGCAGTAGCCCTTGATTGGGCTAGATCCTAGTGTGGAGTACAGGACAACCCATGCTAATACCATGTGATGACACTCCTCCCTATTGCAGACTAGCACTCCCTAGTTGGATTTCCTCCTTGATGTGTGAGTGCCTCTGCAGGTGTTGCAAGAGTTGAGGTGTTGTTGGTGTTGTTAGCAACACTTGTTGTGTTGGAGTCCTTCTCTATGTTAGCCTATGGATCTCATGATTGTCTATTGGATGTGGGACCTTTTGTTTTCTCCTAGCATGGGGGGTGGACTTTAGGGTTCCACATGGTCAGGAGGTTGGTGCTTTTTCATCCATTGGGTATTCTTGTTGAATGTTTGTGAGCGTGGCGATTGAGTATTGCTTTGTGGACTCTAGTTCCTGATTCAGTTGTGAAGGCATCCTATCATGAATTTGTGAATTGGATTGTATATCCATTTGTATCTCTTAATGTAATATGATGTAATATTCCTACTTATACTTGAGGAAGCAATGTTGTAAATATGGTGATGATGTACAATTATCGATATCTTCTTGTGAAAAAAATATTGTAAAGAAATGCATCTTTCATATGATAGTTAGAAAAATTGTCTTAAATGGTTGAGTATTAGTTGTTACATTGTGGAAGTAAAGTAACATAGAATAATTAATGCAGAGATTTAAAATGAACCTTGCATACATTAGATAAATCATGTTATCTTAGTAGTTGATGAATTGATTCTGGTTATCTTGATTGTTAGTTTGAGAGTAGCACAGTCGGGGAACATTAGAGGAACTAGGTTTAGATTGTTATGCTATGTTGTGTTATGCATTTTATACTTATTTTTTGTTTCAAAAAAAATAAAAAAAATTGTTTTGTTAATTTGGCGTAGTTTGTGTTGTCCTTTGGGGTTTCTTGGCAGGGGGCGTTACAAATGTAATAAGTAGGTATATAATAGAAGAGGAAGTAAACAAGTAGAAATAAATTAGGTAAGAGACAAAAATTTAATGGAATTGAACTCTTGATACTATACTTTTTTGGATTAACAAATGAATATCTAAATTAATATATGAAAGTAATGATGGTGTGTAATGGAATATGAAATTAGTTTTGAGTTATCACTATCTTGTTTTTTATCTTACAATAATATAAGTTAGTATACTACAAAACATCTAATAATTCTTATATTATTGTAAATATTGGAGTATAAATATATAACATGTGAGACTTTAGGAATTGAAACTATGGTATATGAATCAAATTTTATTTCCAACAACCTATAACTAAATAATTTCCACCTAGTACTCACATCAAGCCATTATAAAAAAATCCTAACCATATAGTAAGGGATTTTGTCTCTAAATAAAATGATTTTATGGTTGACTTGAATAGATGGTGCTTTCCATGTAGTGATGCATATTATTCAAATGATTTTCAAAGAGACAAAGGTTTACCAAGAACAGAAAAGTTGGGTATGTGCAGGATCATGATGGGCCAAAAGTACATGATGGTATTTAGGGTGCAACTTTTTTTAACCCAAAATTGATGAAATGAAAAGGGTTTTAAAGGAGATTCTTAGCTTTCCACCAATATAAATTATGCTACTTTGAATTTAATAACTAATTATTATTCATTTCTATTTGAATTATGACTAAAGTCCTAATTGATAGGCATTGAAAAATCTATAGCTTTCAAACGTATCACATTTTGGAATCTAAACATGCATCACATTCTATGCTTTGCATACTATAGGATTAAAAAAGAAAAATTAAGTGAAGTTTGACCAAGTTAAGGTGGTTAGACATATGAGTTTTTATTTTTTTAAAATTTGTAATAAAATTCATAATTAATTATTACTTGGAAAAAAATTACAAAAATATGCATTACATTTGGACATGTCCTCTACTTATATCTAAAATATTATTAAAAAATATTATCATTTTATTGTGGTTAGGTGGTTAGGCGACACCTACTTATTATTTTTCCAAAATTTTAAGTACTCATTTGAAATTTTGAAATTTTCACCAAATAGATTTTTTAAAAATAAACCTAGTAGTTTAGAAACTACATTCAATTTGCTACAGATTCTATTCTGACATATTTTTGAAATAATATAGATAACTTATTCAAATTTTTACATCAAGTTGCCTAACTTTTTTTGAATTTTTGGATTTTTTCCATGATGATCCTGCATACCAGTTACTACTAAGATGGGAATGACCCTACCTGAATTGTCTTATCAATATATGGGAGCCCAAAATTTAGTTATAATGACTTATATGCAAGGTGTGTGTCTAAAACAAGAAGAGGAGATTGTTTTAGAATAGACACTTTTCACATGGATTGAGGAGGAAGAGGAAATATCTACAAATAATATAAATACCTCAAAATATACTAAAGTTTAGTTAGATTATTGTAAAAGATCAATGTAGAGGATAGTGGAGAATTTTCTACCTAAACAACAATAAAAAATTGAAAGAATGTGGGGTTTCCTAATCAAAATTCTATAGTTAAAACAAGAGAAAAAGTATACCCAAATTAGCAATAAGAGGTTCTCTAGGTTCAACTTAGTGAAATATCCAATGTGGAAACTAAGAGTTGGAGACATCACAATAATATTGCTTATTCTTAAAAACTCTAGATAGCAAGTCCCCTCAACGTGGTAAAACAATTGAAGAAAATGGCTACACATTTGTAATTGTGGGACATTATTTCTATCTCTAAATAGAAGATTTTTCTTGAGAAAGCTAAAAAGATGTAGGAAAATCTAGTCAAAATGGATACCCAAATCTTAATTCTAGAGAAAAGATAATAGAATCAAGAGACTATTATGGCCAATTAACATGCCGATCTTCAAAATTCTTTTCCACGGGTAAGTAAATAAAAACCTACACCCTTCTACTTGAATCTAATATTGGTAAGAAATTATTATGCAATTCCATGATTACTTTTGTTGCAAGGACTACTATTATGAACAAGAATATCATTGATCTATTATGAGGATAACTGATGAAGATATAAAAATGAAATTATGGGGATATATGGGAAGAGGGTCCAAACTATCAAGATTTTCAAGAACCTTCCCATCACCTTGTATGCCTATCCTAGCATTATTGTTCTATAGGATGTATTAATCATTTAGATCCTTCTAGTGTTTGGTCTTTTCCTATCCAAATATTGTACAGCCAGGATAGGAGTATATTATATTGTTCCCATATCATTCTTACAATCAAGTACAATTTGAAAATGGATATTGTCTCAAAACATATCAACAAAGAATAGATTTCCCATGAGGTCATGGTAAATTTTTAACTAGCCACTATTTTTAATAGGAAAGAAGATAAATTTTTTTTTAACCCCTTGAAGGGGAAGATGATTATGATATCTAGGAATTCAATACATTTTTACTAGAATTTTTAGAAGAAGTAGCACATTGGGACCCTTCTAATAAAATTAATTCAATAGGGTTTGGAATCCATGCGATATATAATCAAGAGAAAATTATACCCAAAGTAAATGATATTTGAACACTAGTCAAAAGGTAAGATAAAAATGATTTATGCTTTTGTAATTTATTCTTTTATGAAGCTAGATGTGTCAATGAGTCAGAAGTGAGCATGTGTCTTGTGTCAGAAAGAGGGAAGAAAATTCTAAGAAGTGTTTTTCTATAGTTTAATTTTACAAATAATGAAACTAAATGTGAATTATTAGTGCATGTACATGCCTTAGAAAAATAGATGAATATTACATAACTTCATATATTTAAAGACTTATAATTGGTCATAAGCAATTCAATGGATTCACTACAAGAAAAAATATAAGGATGACATGATTTTGAGAGATGTTTTGGGATCTCTTAGAATTTTTTTAAGATTTGAATATCTAAATTTAATATAAATAGCAAAAAATGTAGAAGATGGTTAGATGAAGATGATTGGATCACAATTTTATCCAACAAAAGACATCTTAATAACTAAGGATCCTATTAAAGTAATATTATAAAATTTTATCCTAGATAACCATGACATCTAGCAAGCATTTGAGAGTGGTTATCAAATCACATTAGTCATCTAATAATTAGGAGAATGAATATATATATCAACTATAGACTAAGATAGAGGAGATCTATACAAATAAAATTATGCAACCCAAGTCCCATAAGTTTATAAATGGGTTAATCACCTTGGAGAACATTTTTACTCCTAATGGTGTGAAGTCAAGTAAAAGGAAGCTCACTATATATAAAGGGGACTATGTAAAGATTGATTTTTTTCTAGGAAAAAAATAAAAATAGGAAAGGTTCATACTCAAAAGGATTATAGTCATTTTTTCTTACAAAATTATGACAAGGTCATTCTATAGAATTATTAGGTTTTGTAAGGGTAGAAAAATTGCATAATCTAGCATATTATTGATTTATTCATAGATTTAAAATTGATTTGGAATAATTAAATACTATTTAATCCAAATATTGAACCCCTAATGAGATAGGATCTCACCAAGTTGATTGAGTTGAATATCATATTTCCTAGAGAAATTCTACTTAGGTATCCAATTTCACACAAATTAGGAAGAAAAATAGGGAGATACAAAATCTATCTTGATATATGAAACCAAATATTAAATTAAAATATCACTATCTTTTTCCATCAATGGATCAAGTATTATATATAATGGTTGGCTTAAAATCCTTCTCTTTACTTGTATTTTTAGGCTACAACTATATTTTGATTAAGGAAGAGGATAATTACAAGACAATGTTTACCACCAAATGGAGAATATACACATATGCAAAATTTTTTTTTGGATTAAATTCTTCATTTTTAACTTATTTAAGTTCTAAATTTTATGTGCCTATTACAATCACAAGCATTGTGATTATCTCAATTGTATAGCATATATTTCTTAGTTCATAGAATAAATTATCCAAATATGCTACACAATTTGGATAATTATAGTACATGTGATTGCAAGGGGTGCTTTTGGTATTTAAGAAGTGCATTTATACATGTTTGAAAGACTCAATTTGATGTGGGGACAAATTTTTGGTATAAGGTTATGGATCTCTACCTTGTATCAATATATGATTCCTTAGATACACCTCTAATCATAACTCATCTAGGTTTGTTCATAATTGTATGACTCCAAAATGGGTTTAATTTAAGGAAGAAATATTTAGGAAAAAATGAATATTGAAACCATTGGATCACTATTATAACTACCCTATAATAGAATCTTTCCATTATAGCTATAATAAATTTAATAATACATTGGAAAAAATGATCAACTAGCTAATGCTTTTAAACAAAGAGCTAGATAAGGATAGTTATAATTCTAAATTTCCCCAGCTTCAATTGTCATATAGTTTTTTTAATGTAAATTACAATATGCATGAACTTAATATTAGCCTTTATCTTAAGGCTAGAAAATGATAGAGAAGTACATGATTTCCAAAAAGGATCTTTTCATAATCTTAAGAATCTTAGATGCAATCATTTTTTCTTGTTTGACTTGGTGGAAACTATTGCTAATGATATGCATTAATACCTAATTATTTCAATAATTAATAGGTCTTTAGGTATTCTTAACTTTTGGTTCATCTCATCAATGTTATAGGATATCCCATTCTTTCAAAAGTTAATATACTTGATCATTATGGAGGACATAGTAGACCCTCAAGAAGTGATTCATGTGTCAGAGGGAAATTTTATCTTAAAACTTGGATTCTTATGAGTTCATGGAATTTTTTCTAACTCTAGTTCTTAAAAATTTAAGCTATGATGATAACACTAGGATAATATCAAGGTAACAAGGGTTCATGGTAAATATCAAGGTCTTGTGTGATTGGTAATTTTGATAACACTATATCATGATTATGTTATATAATTTAAAAAAGAGGCTTTAAAACTCCCAAAAATTATCAACAACAAAACATTATCCCTAAAATTTTTACACCAACTATATTCTATTTGCTTCAAGTGGGGTGAAAGCCAAAACAATAAGGTATTCTTTAGAATCCTAATTTCTTTAAAGGAGTGACCTTAAATAGAAGAGGTTTTAATACCCTTCTAGAGTTTAAACTAGTAGATCTTGAGATGGATTTTATTAATGATTAGTAGAGTTATGATCTAAATGGATATATTTCTAATCAATTGGTTAAAAATTATAGGTCAAAGATTCATTTATCCATCAGGATAAACTAAGAATCAAAATGAAGTGAAGATTAGAAAAAAATTCTCTTGATTTTGTAGATGTATAAACTCAGTTGACCAATTAAAGCTAAATTGAATCTGTTGTGTGGTCTCACAACACACCCCACTATTGTAAGACTTGGGAGCCCAAGTGAAAACTAACGCTTATGGAAAGTGATGGTTAGCCAAAAAGGATCACCGAAAGTTAAAGTTAAAAGGATTTTTTTTTGGAATAATTCATGATTCAAGTATACCAAGTACCGGGTATCGAAAGGCTAGAAGTGTTGAAATGTTAATGCAAGGTTTTGGTAAAGTGTTATGGTATGAGAATGAAGGTCCATGAAATGTGGAGATTTGGGTAGAATCCAAGATCTAGGAATTTTTTATTCTGGTAAAAACTAAAGTTGTTGGGTACCAAGTACTGGGTAACAATGCTAAGTTTTAAAGTTAAATGTTTAAGATTTCCTGGGGAGTTCAAAAGGTCTGGTAACCTGCCTAAAGGGATAATTACATGAGAATGTATTCAAAGCGTGATATTTAAGATTTGTTTGAAATGATGTATTAATGATGGTTTTTGTTTTCATGAGATTTTTTATGAATGTCTTAAAAATGGATTAATATGTGGAATTTGTTCTTGCAAGAGGAACCGATTGTGATGTAGTGTTCAGGTATGGACGGTCAGGTAAACTTGGGTTGCAAAAAAATCCAATGGTATTACTAGGTTCACTAGTGCATTATGAAAGCTCATGTGAGAAAAAAGTTCATTGTGAAGAAGCACTAGATATCGGGGAAACCAAAATCTTGGTATTATGCATGCGACGAAGGAGTGTACTCAATCCCAGTGAGATTCACTTACAAGAGTATTAAGCCTGAGTCCAAACCTGAATGTGAAAGCAAATGACCACTTGATCATTCTAAATGTATGGAAGTTCCTACATTTCATTTTGCATATTTGTTCAATTCAAGTTACTATCCTGGCTATATAACAAAGATGAAGATCCCAAAATATTTTAAAGTGTTAAAGAAGGTTGACATTTGTTGACTCATTCAACAATTCTCCCGCCAGTTGCCATATTCCATGTTCCATATCATGATTAGTCCCTTGGATTTCCTCTCATATGTTGATTAAATTTTCCAAGTGTCCTGTTTCTATAAAAGGATGAGAGATGTTTCATTTTAAGTTAAGTTCAGAATTTGTGGATGTCAGAGAACCAAAACATCTTTAAGTTTTGTTCTTTTTCATATTTTCTATTCAATCCCAGATTAAAAAATTGTATACATTTTCATTAGAAGCTAATCAATATCAAAGCCAATTTGAAAGCTATTTCCTGATATGAAATCTTACATCGCTGATTTTTTATTCCTATTGGACAAGACTATGTGTTGTGTCATTCAGGGGTGCATACTATCTAGTGGTAATGATCCCCCTCTCTTTAAAATATCGCATCATTTTGTTCTTAGTTATGAAGCAATCTGGTGACATATGGAATGGTTTGCTCTATTTTCATTAATTCTTGAGGCATGCGTGGATAATACCTATGAGAAGGGTATGTGCAGGATCATGATGGGCTAAAAAGTGGCGATATGATGGGTTTTTGTAGGGTATGTGGCTGACGACTTTTTTTTAACCAAAATAGATGAAATGAAAAGGGTTTTTAAAGGAGATTCTCAGCTTTCCACCAATATAAATTATGCTTTACTTCAAATTTAATAAATAATTATTATTTATTTTCTATTTGAATTACAACTAAAGTCCTAATTGATGGGCTAATTGAAAAACATCTATAGGTTTCAAATGGTATCACATTTTTTGAATCCAAAACATGCATCATATTCTATGCTTCACATACTATAGGATTAAAAAAAAATGAATTTCATGAAGTTTTGACCAAGTTATGGTGGTTAGACATATGAGTTTTTTTATTTTTTAAAAGTTTATAATAAAAATATCATAATTAATTATTTACTTGGAAAAAAATTACAAAAAAATATGCATCACATCGGACATGAGTCCTCTACTTATATCTAAAATTTTATAAAAATATTATCATTTTATTGTGGTTAGGGTGGTCAGACAGACACCTACTTATTTTTTCCCTGAAATTTAAGTACTCTGCATTGAAATTTGAAATTTTCACCAAATAGATTTTTTTTAAAATATTAGTAGTTTAGAAACTACATTCAATTTTCTACAAATTCTATTCTTACATATTTTTGAAATAATATAGATAACTTATTTAAATTTTTACGTCAAGTTGCCTAACTCTGATTTTTCTGAATTTTTTGCCACTCAAGGGCCTATTTTTTCCATGATGATCCTACACATACCCAAAAACTTTAATTTTTCATACTTTTGATGCTTTATTTTAGAATAGATATTTAAATTTTAGAAAATGTTCCAAAAAAGAGATGAATGAATGGAATTTTATTGCAAATCTTTTGATTCCATGATATTGTTGAATGATTAAAGCTAAATTTACTTAAGTGAAAGCAAGCTATTTGTAGTTCATGAATTTTTTTTGTCAATATATTGATTTCATGAAGTTGTTAGATGACTAGATTGAGAATATCTTTTACCTATCCATAAGATTCCTTTGAAAACTAAAAAAAAAAACATTTTCCACTTGTGATTAATAACATTATCATAACTAACCCTAATGCGAACCTAGTATGGTCAAGACTTGACATAAATGAGCCTTGGGATTAAGCTAAGTTAGCCTAAGATTTAGGTTGTCCCGATGCAGTCTTTCAAGTAAAGATAGGTTTCTGTAGTGTGTTTGTGAGGATTTATTTACACTGTTGGTGTGGGACTGACATCATGATCAATAGGATCAAATTAGAAAAGCTAATGATCAATTAAACATATAAATCCTCAATGAAATTGTTTACAAAGAAAAGTAACTTTGAAAACATGAAATATTGAAACAAAGATCAAATGAAAGCTAATCAAGAAAATGCATTGAACCTTAATCCCATTGTGGGATTATGTCCTTCATGGATGTGGAGTACTGCAATCTAGAAAAAATACATGATATGCAAAAAAATTGATGACAATTAATGAAGAAATGAACTCAAATGATCCACAAAGTGCACTAAAATTGATCAAATTGTAGATTCAATTCAAGAGAGTAAGTTTACTCAAAGCTTGTGGATGATTATAATGAAGAAATTCTCACTATTTATAGTTTTTTGAAATGAGAACCAATGGTGAAGATAAAAAGGATAATCAATGGATCAAATTGAATAAGAGGAATGAGCATGGATTAAGGATAGATCAAATGGTTGACAATCCATGAGACATGGATCAAAGATCAAATCAAAGGTTTAGGTTCCATGAGAGACTCAACCAATTCCCTAATTTTTAGGAATTGTGTTGGAGGAATGTTGGAGATATTTCCATTTTGAGGGGAAATATTTGAATTTGAAAATGGAATATTCCCTTGGAATATTCATTGTGCAAGTGGGAAAAGTTGGAGGATTTTTAAGAAATTGGTCAATTAAATAATTAATTAAAATCATTTAATTATGCAAGTGAATGAAAGAAATGCTTTAATTAAATAATCATGAATTATTTAATCAAAGTGTGAAATATGAAAATTAATCAAATAGTTTGAATTATTTAATCAAACAAGAATGAAATTAGTGTGGAGAATAGTGAATTAACTAAATAAATTTGATTTATTTAATTAATAGAAGAAATAATGAATTTAACTAAATAATTGATATTATTTAATTAAATAGAAGAATTAGGTGAAATAGACTAGAAAATGGTATTAGTTCGATGAAATCAAGTATGTGATATTATTAGGACAATTTTAAGTGTACATTTTCCCACTCTTTGAAGTAGTGCACTCGTTGCTTTTTTTCAAAGAAGTGATGTTGCTCAAATAAAAATTAAAAAATTTCTTGATTTTTCCTAATGCCTCACTATGCCCAAATGGAAGGAATGACTATTAGTATACGACCCCCTCCAGAGTTCAAGCAAAAAAAAATGATTTTCAATTGGGCTCGTGACATGACTATAGGATTGGTTCAGCTGCATAGAGGATGATTAACAAGCTCTCAGCACTTAAAATAGGCTTCCAAGCTCAAAAACAGATTTCCAGACTAAAAACATATGTTTCCACCATGCCATTAGGTTAGAAACCCTAATTTTCATGCATATATAGGGTGTAGGGGTCATTTTCAAACTCATTTGCACACGTAGAATTTAAGAATTTGACAGACTTGGATAGAGACCCTATAGAGTTGTAATAACCCATTCCAAATTATTACTTAATTAATATTATTGTAAATGACACATGAATATACTCCAAATTAAAAAGACATAACTAGTGGCTAAAGTCAATCATAGCTACAAATGTCCATTTAAATGAGTCAAAGATTCTTATATTCACTTCAAAACTCAAATTACAATATCAAGTTTTACTTGGCTCCTAAGGCCACAATGTCATTACATAGTACATTTTCCGTCAAGTACATGAATGAATTACATCAAGTTACATCATAGACTATAATAGTTTGGTGAACAAATATGGTTCTTCCTCAATGCTAGCCTCCATTGGTGGATGAGAACATGGTTGAAGCACTTTACAACCCAACCATGAAGCTTACACTTCCTCGATATTCTTTTTACTTGAAGAATGACCAACCCTGCATAAAAAGTTTAGCAAGAGAACAATCTGCAAGGTGGAATCTAGTGCATTCCCATACAGTAACATTCAATTTCTATATACAAGTTAAAAGAAAGTGTAAGATCTATGTTAGGAATGGTAGAGAGTGAAATCATAGAGTTCATTGATACATTCATAATGAACTACATTGCTTGGCCAAGCATAATAAGTGTGTTGCAACAACAACAAACAATAGGTTTTGGTAAATCAAACCTATACTCTCTAAACTCCATTTCGACACCCATCCCAGAAGGTAACTTTCTACTATACATCTCATAATATATATCTACCCTCTAGAAGCATCTACCCATAGGTGCTCTAGTCAACTAAGGTATCAATGTTCTGTTCAAGTATTTAAAAAATTCTTCCCAAATATCTTCAAAAGAAGAAACAAAATAATAATTTATATACTCTAATCAAAAATTAGATTTACGATTCACATAGTAATTCAACGATCAGTCATATCATTATTATGACTATATCTACTTAACATCTTAAACATTTTCCTTTTAAAAATGTAATAAAAAAAAAAGAAGGTTTGTCACAAGTATATGTATGTACATGGACAAAGTCTATGTGCATATGCATATATGTGCCTACTAATGTTATAGTTTGTGCATACATTCTGAAATAATAATTAACTCAGATTACAATCTTAAAATTGTATTTCAATTGATGTTTCTCGTCAAGTTAAAGAAAATAGAACAATTCTATGCTAATAGTTTCTCACATACTATTATTGCATTCTCACTATTGTGTTTCTCTAACATTGTTTTTTACTTAAGAACATTCATTCATTGCTTGAATAGAATAAATACTGTTTCCTACTAAATAATCATAAAACAAGTTGTTTGCATATGAACATTCATTGTTTATGCAAAACAAGTATTGTTTCCTACTAAACAGTTGTAAATCTAGCTATTTACATATGTACATTCTTTGTTTGAATAGAATAAGTACTATTTCCTACTAAATAATTATAAAGAAAGTTGTTCTCACATGTACAATCATTGTTTGAATGGAAAAAGTATCGTTTCCTACTAAACAAATATAAAAAATCCATTTACAACTACAGTGATAACTTAATCAACAAAACAATATCATTTACAAAAGATTATTTGTTGTCTTCATCATTATATTTCTATTTCAGACCAAACAATTTCACTTGATGCAAAAAACATCTTTTTCCAATAGAACATTCACTGTTTCTTTAACAAAACAATTTTTATTTCGGTAGAAGTATTGTCTACAACTATCTTGTCTTTCATTTGAAACAGAATAGTTTACTTTTCCTTTAAAAAAATTAGACTATCAGAATTTCCATTGTTCCATATAAATATTAATTAAAGTTCAAGATCAATCATACAAATATTGTAATTGGTTCGACATACTAGTCAATTGAAATAGGGCATCCATGCATAACTATAAGGTTACCATGGTTTCCTTCTTAACCTGTGCCCTTTCTAGACCATATTCAAGGCCTTCTTTGTTGTTCTACAATGGATTTATCTACATGAGAGGTTCATCTTTTCCTAAACTGACCACGGTTCATGTTTCAAGTTTACCCATAATCTAGCTGGGTCTGTATCACAAACAAGTTTTGACATGTAGACTCTTTTGTATTCTTTTCAAGAGAATAATATCATCCATCTTAAAGATCCTACCTATCATGGTTTAAGTAACCAAACCTTATAATCCATCATCTTTCCAAATTGATGGTGGCCACTATATGTAACATTGATCAGTACTTTAAAGAAATACACTCAACCCTCTTACCATTTGGGATTAGTTAATAATGGAAGGGAAACATAGATGATACATTTGAAAAATACATTCACATAGGGTTTATAACCCTTACTTTGGTTTGACATTCGAACCATACAATACTGGAGTTAATAATGAAAACATATTCGATTGGAATATAATTTTGATCGCCATAATGTGGCTCACATAATCATGCAGCTAACACAATAGTCACACCCTGAAAGGTTCCCAAGCCTCATTCTAGTCGATAAGGCTCTATAAAAAACACTTCTGTACAAGTAGGCCATAGGCCATGTAACCCGAAAAGGTGGTCGATCAAACATTATACTCAGCTCAAGGCCGAACTCACAATCACAAGAATACATTATACTGTGGCTATGAAATTTTCCTAAAAGTACAGTGACTTCCAAAATAAATTTATCGAAATCGAACTGGTTCAAAGGAATTGAATTACCTCAATAATCAAGCTTTGAATGAGGCTTGCCTCTAATTTTCCTAATTCTTTGACTTTCTTTTCTTTTTTCCTTCCCATGGAATGAATCTTTCCCAAAGTTTGCTATCTTTTTCCCTTCCCTTGTTCATTTCAAAATGGAAAAAAAATTCCTTTTTGTTTTACATGTGGCTGGGTGTTACTTGCCATAGCCACTGACCTCTATTTGAGTATTGCCTTTATGATTTGATAGGCCACGTCCATTGTGGTTTTTTCCTTAATATTTTTTCATTGATTTCCACAGTTCGATTCATAATATATATCGGTTATCCATTTGAATTCAATATGAATTTTGAATATGTATGCATATGTATATGTGTGTACATATATATATGTATGTAATATATATATATATACACACATATATTTGTTTCTCTATATGTATTTAAATGATTTCATTCACTTCTACTATGTATGTGAATAATGTATATACATATATATATGTGTGTGTGTGTGTGTGTGTGTGTGTGTGTGTGTGTGTGTGTGTGTTCAATTTACATAAAAGTATATATATATATATATATATATATGTTTATATATGCATTTATATACAAGTTACTTGTTTTGGAATGGATTAAAGGTTCCGTACACTATCATTTAAATTAAGGAACTTGAATTTTCATTTCGAGCACGTATATATATATATATTTCTACACTAAATAAAATATTTTTCTCTACAAATGCTCACTTTTGTTTCCTTCAAATCACAAAGTTTTGAATAGAAAATTTAATCTACAAACCATTCATTTTTAAACACTAAAACAGTTCAAGTTAGAAAATTGCGTTCTCTTATATATACAATTTAGTTCAAATGCAACTCATCATGCCACTGTGGTATGTGCACCCATATTCAAACTGGCTTAACATTCGATCTGGCTAAACAATCCTAATTCAACCATGTTCTCGTCCTTCAAGTTGTCACCTTGTAATTGTACACACTTGCACTTGCAAATTGATCAATAATGCTACATTCTTTGTAACATATAAAATAAATTTTCAAAAGTTCACAAATTCAACATCAGTCAACTTCTTTCATTCAATTTTTGAATATTCCAGAATCTTCATTTAATATTTGTTGAATTTCTTCAATAATTTTGGTGGAACCCTAAATTTTCATTGTTCCACTATTCCTATTTTCAAGCCTGTGAAATCTCCTTCCTCAGTGTCATTGGGGTTTAGGGTTGTATCGCTTTACTCATTTATACCCTTAACCCATTTGTTGGCTTGTGTTCTTGTGTTGACCGACTGAACCAGTTTTCCAATTTCTTAAGTACCTTCGTGTGACTTTTATTATCATTGTTCAACCGGCCATAACACCTTGGTTACCATTGAGCCTAGAAGGTCCCTCTTTTACGAATAAATTTTGCGCACGTGCCTTTAGTGTTACTTAAGCCTGCTTTTTGGTGTCTATCACCGGTGTCTAAGCCATTGCATCTTTCTTTGTAAAAAATTTCCTCTAACCCATGATGAGCGGTCTAATGTTTATTCTTAGCACTCTATCCATTGTCCGTCACGTGTTTTATTGTTATTATGAGAAGATAACCTATGATGAGCGATGTGGTTAATCCCTTAACCCATCGATGGCCCTTGCACTATCACTAGTTACATTGTTCCTTTCTAGGGAGAACCCATGACCGTCAATGGGTGGAGTTCCTCCCCATCATGCAGGTTCAATTTATCACTGGTTAAGGTGGCTTGGCAAAGAGACAACCCACGATGAGCGAGGTGAAGTAGAAATATTTGGCTATTGTCTTCCCATGGAAGAATTGGTAGTTAATATTTCGTCGCTGGCTCCAAGGCCATCGCTTGATGAGGTTTCAAAATGGATTGTGAACTAGTGACAAGCGATTGCTTTCGGGATGTGGTCAGGATTTTACCATGATCAACAGGATCGACCGTGGACAAGTCAAGGATGATTGGGTAAGGATGCGAATGGATACATATCTGATTTAAAGCACCTCTTCATTGTTTCTTGGTACAATCCACAAAGAAAGTGGCGGCTCTTAATGTACCTCATTTATCAAGTTTTAAATCCACAACAATCGACAGTCAGGATCTAGCATGCAGTCATTGATCTTCCTACCCATGTGAGTGAGAAAATATGGCTATTAATTGTAACTGGCCTCAGATCCCTCTATTAAATGAGGATTTGTTGTGGCTTGATTAAATCGTTTGTGAATTACCAGAGAAAAAAATTAATTGTTGTGAGTACTGGAAAGATAATTATAGAAGTTTTGAGAACAAGAAGTTTCTAAGGTGGTGGCATGGCGTCTTCTGGCATGTGGTGTATGCTCGTAGCATTGCTAATTTTGGTTCAACTACTCTCTATGGCTGAAATACATGGGTGTTTTCATTGCTTGCATGTGTGAATTTCCTGGAAACTATGGTTTATGTTATTCTACATAATTGGCTCTAGTTGTCATTGCATCCTAAAATAATGAGCGAGCCCAGTACTCTTGTTGCACCAATTTAGAGGTCTCAAAGGTTGAGTATGCAAGAAAAAGTTGCATACGTGCCTGAGGATAAACCCCTCTCGGCTGAGGTGCCAATTATTCCAAAGAAAAGGAGAAGTGCATGCAAGAAATGTGAGAAGTGGTTGTTAGGAGCATCTATTCCCTGAGAAGCAGAGTTGTGTCGTAGAAACCGACTGAGATGAAAGAGAAGGGGCCTTTTTTTAAGAAAGAAGTAACTAGGTCTAGTTGAGGTCCTAGGGTTTGTTCGGAGAAACCCGCCTCTCCTATATTATTTTCTAATAGTTCTTCAAGTGAAGAGGGAGGAGCTGGCCTTGGCCCTAGTCAATGCCCTGCTTCTTTTGTTGCCTTATAGCAATTCAAAGGATGAGATTTTTCTAGAAAGTCCACTCTCTATCATAAGACCTGGTGAGGGTGGCTATTTGGAGACTGACAAGGCCGATTAAACCCTGTGTCCTTTTATAATGGTGTAGGGTTTTGGGTGCTATAGTGATTAGGATTCCAGGTGGCTAGTTCTATTGGTTCGTTTTGCTAGTGTTGGTTTGTGGGTTCATGCTAATGATTACGATGGTGGTTATTTTGATGTTGGTGAACATGTAAATTTTGGCAATGCATTTTGGAAGGCTTACGTGGTGGCTTGAACAAATGGGTTGGCGCTCCTTTTTTCCTTTTTGTTTTCCTGTGATAAAGGAATGATTAAAATGTAACAGTTCGGGAAATTAACCCCAATGAAATGAATTTTGAAATTAATAGGAAATATAATTACATTTGATCCAGATGATTTGTCACTCCCTTGTATTATGAAATGGATTTCATGGCTCAATGTATAGGGCTCTGATTGTTATTTTGAGTCCAATATGTTCTAGGTAAAATTGAAGTATAGGAAGAAAATGTGAATGTAGAATGCTTGATGAATTTTCCACTAAACTGTCTTGGGTATAGGTTATGTATGTAATAGTATTAAATGGTTTTACATAGATTAGTGATATGGGAACAAACTATAAATTCTAGATCATATACTCTCCTTTTGTAAATTTTCACAGTTCATAAATGAAATTCTCAAAGATCGTTTCCTCTATTGTCAATGGTTCAATTGAATGCATGGTTTTATTTCTTTGCTTTAACTCAAAGGGTTAATTAGAATGCTTTGGAAAAGTTGTGGGTGTGTGAGAATTTATGAGGATTTGATAAGAAGTAATTTTTTGGATAATGTGAGGTTTTGTATTGTAAGATATTATAGAGATAGTTTGTATATATGTCAGAGTGAATGAATCAGTGTATTACTAGTTGTTTCATAGTTGACTCCATTTACCCAATTGATGAGGCATTGGCTTATTTACCAATAATTCTTGCAATTAAATGAATAGGTAATGTACCTAGCCATGGATTTAAAAATTAGAACAATACTTATTAAAAATTTTCCAATTCTGAAATGTATGATTGAAATATGCCCACATTACTAGCAATATAGATATTAATTCACTTAAAGACCTATCAAATCTTGAGTGAATTTAGTGTGTTTTTCTCAAATAGGAATGAATTTGTATTGAAGTGTTCTTGAGATGTTGATATACCAAATGAACACAATAAGGAATACCCTCCTTGGTCCTATAGAGCCTAAAGTGCAGGGATAAAGACCTCAAAATTCTCTATTCGTTGTGTTGGCCACTAACCTTTGGAAATTTTTGAACATAAAGGTTGGCTACCTTTTAGAAAGTTCCAAGGTTAGCTGGAAAAAACACCAACAAGAATGATGACTCTACTGGGGACAATTTTCATTCTCCAGTTGCATATTGTTTTATTATACAATCAAATGGTGTGATAGATCTGAACATTCAGTTAAGATATTATGTAATTCTTGAACCTGGTTAAAGTGTTGTAGCAACAAAGTTTGAAAGATTTGAAGGTGACTCCACTGTTGGAGAAAACCTTGAATTAGATCTACTTTGAAGATACTTCAATTTATATTGAAATATAATCCTCTAAAGAAGAGGTGGTGACTCTGACTTAATGAACCCGACAAAGGAATAACAAAGCTCCAGATTTTTGAATTTCAAGATCGAAGATGAGTGGCTTCTCTAAAACTCTAGGTATTCTCATGAATCTAAGGAAATATCATTATATTGTAGATAATTTGTGGGAATTTTCAAGATATAGGACATAAATGATTCTCGATTTGGTGAAATAGCACTAATATGGGGAAAGGAATGATATCTTTGCATAATCTTAAAGTGAAGTTCAAAGTGGATGCTGAAATATGTCATATTCATGAATTTCACTTATTGAATACTATTAGGAAAAGTAGAATTATAAAATTTACATCATAAAGGTTTACGTTGTTAAGTGTAAATGGAATTTGAGTTATCTTTTGATAACACTGGAAAAATGTGCAAAGGGTAGAAGAAGATGTCTTCTCAACTTATACATATGGAACCAAACATGAATGTAATGACACATGATGAGTACCCCCTATCACGTCAAATGGATTTTACTACTGAAATGTATAGGGCCATAAATTTCAGCAATATTTGTGGTTTTCCAAACATTGTACCACCCAAGATCAGGGAAAAGATACCAAAAATTTAATGGAGAGAAGTCTGAGTCAACAAACAAACATTTGCAAGAGTTTGGAGATTTAATGGGAGATTATGAAGTGGATTTTGAAGATGTGATTATGAAATTGTCTTGCAATCCTTGAAAGGGGATGCAAGACACTGGTTCTCTTTCCTACCATTGTCCTTTATATACTCTTGGAATGAAGTAAAGACAACTTTCATAGAGCAATTTCATGAAAGAGTGAATCCAAGTTCAAAGTAAGGAAAAATTTAATGCAAATTCAAAGAAATGAAGATGAATTAGTCGCCTCTTTTAATCTTAGATTTAGAAGGGCTATAAGGAATGTCCCTAAAAAATATCAAACTAAATGATGTTGAATGTTTGATTGTATACCTTGGTGCACTTGATAGCAAGATGAGCTATGTACTAAGGGACAAAGAGCCCACAACACTGCATTAGGCATATCAAAGTGCCATAGACATTGAGAACAATTTGAAGTACTCAATAATGAAAGCACATAGGGCTATGAATATGGGCCATCACCCAAGTGCACCTCATGCAGACAAGACTCAGGGATTGGAATTCAGAAATGATTGTAAAGATGACAATGACTCTAATACTATGGTTTCTCCATTATTAGAATGTGTAGATTCTAATAAATCTTAGGTAAAGAGTGAACAAAGTTTGAGCAATGCTAATCAAAAGATTTTTGTTGAAAATTTGTATAGAATGCAAAGGTTTAAAGAAGAAACATCACATTAATTTCTTTTGAGGTTTTTGGATGTTCTAATATAAATACCCATAACTCTCAGACCTAAATATTCCGAGTGTATTGATTTGTTCTATGAATTTTATGAATCTGGTTTGAGTGCTTTGCATAAAGAATTGAAGCCTCACAACTTTGATCAAGTTCCTAATTGGATAAAGGCTATGGAATCTGTTAAATGTGAATGTTTACAAAGTATGGATTACCAACTGTAGACACACAAAATTAGCATTATGCATTCATCAAGTAAATCAGGCTTCACGTGCATCCACTCATTTAGTTAATCAGGTTCACCTTCATCCATTTATTAAATAACCTCATTTCCTAAGGTCATTTATTTAAAATCAAACAAACATTATCATCAACCTTTTTAATCAAATAAATCAAACATCCATCATAATGCATTTCCATCCTTTCTGATTTAAATAAATCAAATATTTATCTCAAAAAGGTCAAAACACCCCAATCATCATCCTAGCTAATTAATCCTAATTAAATGTTGAACTTACCCACTTGCATTCTCTAGATTTAGCCACTTGCACAAATAAATCAATTTATTGATTTATTAAATCCAAGATTTTCCATCAACATGGCATTTATGGAGAATATTCCCTCAAATTTGAATTCAAAGGCAAGTTGATTTGTCCCTCCAACATTGCATTTATTGCTCATTTTCTTGTCCCCCACTTAGCATTTACTCTCAAATTTGAATTCAAATTCTCCCTCTCATGGGCACTCTTCCCAAATCTTGCACATGCATCAACCACTCACATGATGACAAGTGTCCTCATCTCATTGGATTGTTTTTGATCCCACATTGCTCTCTCATATGCATTCTTTCAACTTGATAATCTATAAATGAGAGGCTTCATCCTTCAAGCAAGGTCTTCACAACTCCTATGCAAAGTCACTCTCTTCAATTGAGAACTGATTTTGTCCACTCCACAAATTTGAGCATTTCAACTCCACAATAACTCATGCAAAGTCACTCTCCATTGGAGAACTGATTTTTCTCATCATCACTCCACCATCTTCATAGCATTTTCATCTTAAGCTTTGATCAAGGATTGGGAAAGGGTCACTAGCACATGTGACACCAATCCACTATGAGATGAAGTTGATTCATGTTGTTTGTATGCTTATTTGGTTTTTCTTGTTGTTTTAATATCTTACTTAGCATATCTAACATGTTTCATTATCTCATAGGGATGTTGAGGATTATTTTGGTTTTAAAATGCTAACCATATGTAGATTTTCACATCCACATTATGGCGCTAGAAGGAGGGCACCTCTAATCACATCTTGCTTTCATATATTTCTTATATTTCTAAATCTAACTAATTTTTCTTTGTTTTGTTCTTTTTTTTGTTAACATCATTTATTGATTTGAAGGCTGGTCACAAATATGTGACACTTGCAGGCATAGTAAAGCGTTATGATCTTTGAAATCCAGCTTGTTCATTTGCACATTTTATTTTAGAAACTTGCTTTTATGTCTCTGTCACTATTCTGTAAGCATAATATTATAAAATTGTATGTATGATCACCCTTCTTATGATTTGGTTTAACATTTTCTAAAAAAGAAAAAGAAAAAAGAAAATCCTCAGTCTAGTAGAGCATGCTTTAAGCTTTTTGAAGTTCTCAACCTGCATAGGTTAATTCTGTCATTTCGTCACTGCCACAGTTTCTGAAGTATGAGCTACACTTTTTTGAGAATGGTTGTAGTCCTTGGCCTTTTAAATATTCATTGATCCCAAGCCATTTGGTTTGTTCCAAGTATACAATATAAGTAGTCTGGCGTTAGCACCATGCCCAGAATCAAAGCTAGCATTTGAATTTGGTGATGTTGGCCCATACCTCTTGTTTTTCCAACAAATATAAAGTATATAACACCAATTTAAATTTGATGAATATAGGAATTTTACCAATGGTCGAGCCAGGTTTAAATAGTGAGAATGTTCCTGTCGAAGAGCTCTGCATTGCTTGCTTCAAGCCATGAGATCTTATGGTTAAGAACCTGCAGCTTGTCAGCCGAAGCATCTCCATTACGAGAACAAAGAAGTTTAGCTTGCAAATACTCTAGTTGATGTTGTATTCTTTGCATTTCAACAGCCATTGGGTTACAATTGACAATATCCTTATTCTAAATGTTGTGGGCCTGATTTGCATACTTTAGAGTATTTAGAGTTTCTTCCGCATTCGTGTCAGTAGGACTAACACATGCAACCATCACAGTTCTATTGTTTCCTCCAAGAGATTCTTGCAACCATCACAATTCTGTTGTTTATGCTTAATCTCTCTAGTTGTTGTCTCCATATCTTTCCATCCGGGTTTCTCTTTCTCTGTTTCAATTCCACCATGCAATTTCTCTGGTTGTCAGAGTATCTAACTTGAGAAGATCTCTATTTACCTTGCTCGTTATTATTGACTTTTGCTATATTGCACAGGTAGGAGGGATGCGTAAGGGATTTATCTTTACACCTGCTAGTTACATTGCTTTCTTTTCTGCTAACACACTAACTTGAAGGTCTTCATATAAACATTTATGGTCGCTGACTCTGTACAACCCAGTATTGATGGCACTACAGATGGGAGAGGAAGCAGTTTTCCATGTGGGCTCTCAGCAAAACTCTGGAAACGTGATACAAACTATGCAAAATTTTGTTAAACTAATCACATGCCTTTACTATACAGATGTGCACCTTTACCAAGAGTAGGTTGTTTGATAGCTCAGATCCCACCGCTTTAAGTAAAGTTGACGATTTAAATATTTGTTGAAAAGATACGCTAATAAAGAACAAACCTGCCACAAAGCTATTGAAATTTCTAAATGAATTTGAAAGTCTTTTGTTCTGATTCTTAACATGCTTGTGTTCATCCCAAACTGCACTGGAACCCATACAGAAACACTTCAATGCTGTAGGGAGTCAGGTATCTACTCTTTGTATTTGATGGCGCCTCTCTTAAAAATTGCTAGATGTAGGTGAGGTTAAAGTCAACATATTAAATGCAAAAATCTTGTATGGGCCAACTTGTATCAACCTTGGCATCGATAGTCAAAGATTTACCTTAGCTGTCCTCAAGTACGTTCTGCTGAATTGTCAGTTAAAGAGTAGCCACTGTGGCAGATTGATAAAAGAGGAAGAGGCAAACTGGTCTAATTTCCACTGAGAAGTTACTGCATCAAGAGTGGCTGATGACTTAATGAAGTTGATAGTATGTCGCGCAGTATAATGCATCATGGAATTCTATTTTATAATCCCAATTCTAATAAGATATTTAAGAGGTGCTCATAGCAGACACTTAGATTTTAATAGTGACATAGAATAGAGAAGCACGCCTACCAAGCATGTGTTAGATATGATTATTTTGGGAATGTCACTAATGCTTGATTTAAATCAATAACTATATATGGTACTCTATTGATCTAGTTGCATATGTTTAAATCATTTTTTAAAGGAGATCATCAACAAAACTTTGTTGTGCATTATCAATGCATAATTTAAGCTTTCAAGGAAAATGAACTCTTACATTAAGGTTATAAGTAAATGCAGGCATTATGAGTTCAACATAAATCTCATTTCTAATATCCTATTTTTGTGCTTATAGGTAAATGTCAAATTGACATTGGAATCAAGTAGTGGAGTTGGATGAAAATGAAAGCGAAACTGGAGTTAAAGAATCGAGCATCAAAATTGAGACTTAAAAATCATTTTTAAATGCTTTGAGCTTCTGTCACTTATTTTAATTTTTAGTTTCATGCTAACTCACAACTTTTATTTGGGGTAAAAAAAATGAACATTTCAAAATGCTTGGAGGGTTTGTTGTATGCCTTAATTTTCTATTTTAGGCTAACTCATATTTCGTTTGGTGCTTTAAAATGAATTCATCATTGCTTTGAGGCTTAAAATGAACAAGTGCTTTCATGTTTTTGTAATCTTTTTTGCAAAATAATTTTGCTTAAAAAGACGTTTGCACTTCTCTCGCGCCTCACGGTGATCTTGAGAATCAAAAGTCTTTTTGGTGACATTAAGTTGCATAAAAGATTGCCTCCACATTTTGATTTGGGCTTAAAATTGAACATCTTGCACGAATGTGAGTAGGGGCATTTTCGCGTACATTCTCTTTCTTTGTGCTGTCAAAGATTGATCGAGTTACGAATTTTGTCTTTGCTTGCTTTTGTTTATCCTAGAGGGCCTACCTTGGGGAAAAAGTACTCACCCAAGGGAATGACTCAACCGGTAACACTCTAAAGCCAAGAGTATTTCCAGCTAGGATATAAATGTGGATATTGGAAGAAACACCAATATCATGCGGTTGACTCCGACAAGATGGATCTGAAAGGGGACTCTTGCCACGTTGGGTCAACTCCTACGAATGGAAAGTCTGAACTAGAACCCTTGTTTTGTAGTGGCTTATTGATCCATTGAGCGAGTTTGTCGAAGTGGTGCATTGGAACTTAGCTTCCAAGAAGTTACTTGCCATGTCCAATCTTGGTTGAAATATAGAGGTTAAGACTTCATTCTTAACATACCTTTATATTTTTTCCTTGGTTGCATGTAAAATAATCTCTTCTATGGAGGGCATGAGGCAAGCCCACTAAGAAAAACATACCAATTGAGCTAGGATGTTACATTACTTGTTTGAAAACACAGCGCATTTATCAAAAACATGTAAAACCAACATTCATATCATCATCAAAATTTCAAACCCCTTAGTTAGAGCAAATACCTTTGAAAAAACCTAAGAACTATTGCTTACCCTTGGGATTATGTCCTTAGAGGTTTCTAAGTAATTGGGTTTACATCTTAATTTTCTCTTACAAAGGTCAACATTAGGCAACCCTTGTCCTAATTTCTTGGAACTTCCACATAGCACTTTGTGGGATGAAAAGAAGTTGTGAAATTGGAAATTCAGTTTGAAACATAATCAAGTGTCTGTTTTTGGTAAAAAGAAGCCATTAAAGCAAAGATAACAAATTTGACATCACACATGTGCTTGTTTATCTTTTTATCATCTTTCGAGAAAACATTGGTCTTTTGGGTTTGAATTACTCTTAGAGAAAAGTGTGTTCTTCAATACCTTGGCCTAGTAAAAAAAGTCTTTCTAAGTCTCTCTTAGGATCAAATCAAACACTTCATCCATCTCAAACATTTATCAAAATTCATCCATCCAAACAATTTTAGAGCTTTTGAAAACATCATTCTAGACTTAGGAAAATCATCAAAATCAAAATCACCTTTTTTAGTTAGGAGTATGGGAATGTATCCTTTCTCATACCTCTAGTTAAATTAGCAATCCTTTGAACAAGTTCATCCTAAAGATCACATCCAACATCTTAGGGTTTACAAGTTCATCATCCAAATCAAACAAAATCAACATCAAACCCTAAGTCTAGCATTGATCCAAAGTCCCTAAACATTCAAACACTCATATCATTTACACATTTCATCCTCCATCTCGTCATTGGTCCTAAGAACCTTAGGGGTCACTTTTCATAAGAAGGTCAAAACACAAGAATAACATGGAATATAAACTTGATCCATACATCTTGGGTAATCCAAATCAATTGAATCTTCAAAGCCTTACAATGCCTATCAATTATCAAAGTCCATGCATGGGATCATTACCTTCGACAAATGTCAATGGTACAACAAGTGTGAGTATGCCCAAGTCAAAGTTTGGAACACATTTCCCAATGATAGATCTAAGTCCAAACCTACAAATCCACCAACCGAACAAACAAATCATGAGCCTTCAAACGAACAACGTCATCTCACCAAATCCCTACATGCCAAAGGAGAATGTACCAAGTACAAGTTTTCAAAACATGAATCCAGCAAACTTTGGGATGTACACATATGCAAATCATACAAACATGAACAATGGTCAATTTCAACCTATTACGCCAAATCAAAGCATCATCTCAAATCATAACGTCATCCAAAATCCATTCGTCCATGATCCCATTCAAAAATGACAATCATGCATGCCAAAACTACTTGAACACAAGCCAAATCAACTATATCAAGGGAGTCAAGATCGAAATCAAGAACAAATTTGGCTAGATCAAATTTCTACACTTAGAAAAATAGTTGAGTCATTGCGCCAAGCGACATCTCCACCACCATTACCCATATCAACATCATTCCTTGGTTTAGGGCTTCCCCCTTTACCTAGCACCAATCACTCCATCCAAATCAATCCACATAATGCCAATAAAGCCATCACATCAAATCCTTTGAATATACCATCGACATCGCACCAATAGATGGTATCCAATCAAGCAACAATGATGATCCCAACCAATCAAAATATGGTCTCCCAAGGGTCTATCACCTCGTTCATCCCAATCATCCCTATCACTTAGATCATTGCAAACACCACCCCCATGATCGCTCCAAGCGTATCTCAACGAATTGGCACTACATCCAACACGATTCCAAATACACCACCACTACCACCAAAACCAAGTGCAATAAGTCAATATCATAGCATCGCACAAAAAGCACATCAAGCCTACCAACAAGGGCTTCAACAATCTCAAGCTGCCCAAGCCTCTTAAGCTACCCAACCAACATGAGCACAAACAAAAAAGATGACAACTATTGAAAACAAGGATCAAGATCAATCCATCACTGAGCACATGTTTACTTCATCCAATGATCAAATCGACATATGTTAAGAATCAATTTTGAATCATGAAATATCATACAATGAGCCAATTCAAGAAATATCATCAATTGAATCTATGGTCAAAGACATTCACAATCTCTCCACCACAATTGTCAAAAACAATGATCAAAACTTCTCCATCGAGGAGCACATTATGGATGTATCTACACAATCCGATGATCAAATTGCCATACATCAAGAGCCACTCTTTAGTGATCTATTTCAAGGAGTGTTAGGATTATTTGATCCTATTGACTTCATGCATGATCCATCGACCTATGATCATGTTGAAAATGTCTCTACATTGCCCTATGAGCTCGAGGACATATCTCAAGAATTTATTCCAAAGCATGATCAAAATCTTTCACCAAGGTCTAGCAATGGTCCTTTTCAAGACATATTGAAATCCTTCAACCTCATGGTTACAGATACTCAGAGAACCCTAAAATCGACACTTGAGGATATTGAACTACTTACCATGCCTAATAACAACATCTAAGAACCTTTTACAAGCAATCCATCAGTTGAAACTGGCCCATGTCGAGAACTTGATCCAAAGCATGTCGAAAGCAACTCCAAAATCATTCAAGATCTAGAATTTGTATCTTCAATATACTACAATAATCTAATGGACACTCTCCTATCTATGCAAGATGATCATATCCATACTCCTCCATCTACCCATGAGATGCTTTCTTTGGATGGAAACATAGATGATCATTATTCAAAATAGGATCCCTTTATTCCTGACATCACTGCACAAAAAGAGCAGATTATCAACTCCTACAGTCAAACTGAGTTATCAACATTAGGATCAGATATATCCCAAATTCAAATTGAGGACATCATGAATAAAGATATCCAACATTATCTGCTCAAGGAAACAAGTTAGATAAAACAGGATATTCCAGAGTTAGCAGAGTAGCAAATGGAAATAACGTCACCTACGGTGATCATTGATTGGAGAATGCATTCTATACAAGAGTTCTCAGAACAAGCAGAATCAAAGCGAGAAGGTACTACTACCACCATACTGGGGGCAACTTCATCTCAAGCAAACGTCAACATAGGGAGCATGAAGAGTCCTTATGATGAAGCTAGTGTCAATACTACAACCAGCCACGTCATGAATCTTCATCCACCCATCACCCCATCCACAAATTGGGACCAACTTCGAAGGAAATATTTGAATCAAAGTACAAAGAACATTATCAAAGAAAAAGAAGCAAAGAAGCATAATGGACAAATCAAATACACATGGATACCAAAAAATACAAAGAAAGATCATCCCTATCAAACTCCATCAGTCCAAGAAACTATGGGGCAAAATAAAAGAGGGAAAAGTATCCATCAAGGATGTCCACAAAAGAAAAAGTAGTCTTTTCAAGTGATGTACAAAGTATATCAAGCAGTTGGTCCTAATTCTGTGCACACTTTCGTATCCACCCATCATTGCTCATCTTCCCAAGTTTGGAGAGTCAAAGATTCCAAGCTATCAACCAATCCTTCTCATATCCCTAAACACACTCCATCCATGCCTCCATGCATAATATCCAATTCTCACATTGACCATGTATTGGCAATGACCCTTCATCATCAGGATTTAGAAGGCACTCTATTGCGATGTGCACACAGAGACAGAGTTAACCCTGGTATCAATAAAGCATATCAAGAATCTCAAAAGTTGCATTCAAGTGCACGTATCTTAGCAAAGCAACTTCTTCAGGGAGGATACCGATGGAACATTATGATAGAAGCATCTACATCAACAACACCTTGTGATTCAACATGAGTTTAAAATCTTTCAAAAAAATATAAAAAAATCAAAAAAATCATGAAAATCCAAAAAAAGAAGAAAAAGGATTGAAAATATTAAAGAAAAAAAAAATTGTCCTGTAGTGAAAACTGCATGGGCGGCACTTTGGGCAAGACCATGATGAAAACCTGGCAAACAGGTGTCATGTGTGGAATCGAGCATCTACATGCACCACTTTAGGTGAAAGCATCTTATCCCATCCATAATAAATCCAACATTCCATCCACCTCAGCCATAATAAATCCATTCATCCATGAGCCATTTATCCAATCCATCTTTATCCATTTGCATCCATAGTCCAAATTATCTTGATCTTGGTAAAATTTTGGTACACACTTTACGCTTTCTTACAGTGAACATCTTGACATGGGCCATTTTCATTAAATCCTATCCTATGCATCATTATCTGAGCCATGAAGCATTATCCAAATGAGCATTCTTTATCTGAACACCTTATCTTATCGCAAGATAATCCTTGGCATCCTTTGCGTATCCATCCATCTGTACACTTATCCAAAGATCCATCCAACACATTCCATACATTGCTAGACACTGGGGGAAGATATATATACATCTTGCTTCGGGAATAAATCTTGATCTATATCCTTTGACTTATATGGTGATCCAAATATTGGAAAACATGAAATCAAATTGGTCAAAGCATTTGTGAGCCATAATCTGAATCACTAGCCCATGGCATATTTTGATGAGAACATATTCCTTATCAATCGTCATCTTTCATCTTTCATCAATCCAAATAATCAAAATTAGTCACATCCAAGTTGCACTTCAAACATCACGTCAAATCATTCAAACAACTTTTGTTCCCAAACCAAGCTTCAACAATGCTAATCAATCAAATCCAATCAAATCATCATCATCAATCCATCATCATCTTGGGATATCCTTCCCGATCATTGTGTTGCTTAACACTATCCTTGCATTGTTGTGCATCCTCAACAATGTTATCATCACCAATCCTGATCAATCAATCCTTGTGTTGTTGTGCATCCTCAACAATGTTATTTTCATCAATCCCGATCAATCAGTCCTAGCATTGTTGTGCATCCTCAATAATGTTATCATCATCGTCAATCCATCGATTCGATCAATCAACCTTATCTTGGTCTTCAACAAAATTTAAAATAGAGCATTGGTATCATCACACATATCCATATCCAAATTGTCAAAATCATGCAAAAATCCAAAAACATCCAAAACATCAAAAAAATCCAACAACATCCAAAACATTGAAAAATCCAAAAAACATTCATAAAAGTCAAAAAATGTCAAAAACATTGGAATCTGAACTACGTCGTCTCTGAGCTTAAATGTAGGCAAGGCTCATCTTTGATTAGCCCCTGAGACATCAAAATCCAAAAACATTCGAAAAACATCAAAATCCAAAAAAAATTCAAATTACATAAAAAATCCAAAAACATTCAAAAAACATCAAAATCCAAAAACATAAGAAAATTGAAAAATAAAAAACATCGCAAAATCCAAAAACACCAAAAACAGCCTCAAAACATTCCAAAAATGTCAAAAACATCCAAATATTTGAAAAATCCACCTGTCCCATTTCGCTTTCACTCGAAATAATCAATCATCCATAATAAATTGATCATCACCTTCATCCTTTGGCAACACAAACAGAAACAATCACAACAGTCAACAAAATCAATCTTCAATCATAAAATCAAAATCAAAACAACAAATCTTTAAAACAAAATCAAACTCTTGATCATTCGCAAACATGTCAGTCAACCTTATATCAATAGCCTATTAATCAACTTATCAAACCATCATCATCCTATACAATGCATGTCTTAGGATATATCGTTCCAACAATGGGCATCATTTTGGATATCACCTGGATTCTTATCCTATCAAAACAAATCCCTTTGGCTAGAGATATGAAGAACATTGGCTTGTTTGTGTACTTGATCTTTTCTTTTGATTTATCTTATTGAGCTCGTTCCAAGGACCTCTCGATGATATCCAAACAAAGGATTTAGAGAGATAGGAATGGGGCAACGATCATTATTCTTTTGTCTGTTGTGCTTGTTGGACGTTTTTGTAAAATAAATTGGCGAATACTTTCTTTGTTAGATATGTATAGTGGATGTTTTGGATGGCTTGTTGACTATTGCATTGATTTGTTATACCTCTCCGTGTTTTGGTCTGAGATGTTTAAAACTTCTAAAGTGCATCCTAGAAAGGTTTCCGTATGTCAGGTGTGAACAAGAATACTCCTATCTGCTTGTTGAGTCAAATTCCATCACACTAGGTACAACACCATCCTAGTCCTTTAAACCTTGATGCATCGTACCTACGTGTGTTATCAAACATAAGGTAAGTAGCTCTTTTAAAATCCCAATCCTTGATAAGCAAATCATCATTTATCATCATCATCATCATCTATCATCATCATCATCTCTAATAAAGTCTCATCAGATCATGGATTTGTTGGATCCTCTTGTCATCATCTCATTTCCTCGCTAACATCATCATCACCAATGCATCCATCATGCATCCATCCTGCATCTAGAAAATTGTCAACATACCACATATCATTCATATCATACATAATAGGAAACATTGATCATTTCACATGCATTGCATTTGCATCATCATCATAATATAGATCTGTTAGTCTAAGCATCTCATAAATCATCCATTGCATAATTACAACATCATTCACATCATCAATCTCATCCATCTCATATCATATTATCATTTAAGTTGTTTAGGATAATATAGATTTGTTATTCTAAGCATCTTAAAATCATCTCATTTGCATCATCATCCATAACCACTCATTTTGAACCTCTTTATTGCGAGATCGACCCTCAAATCGAATCTTTTTGCTCGATCTCTCGAGGGGGCAATGTACTAGTGTACTTCTTTCCGCTGGGGCATCCGAAAAATCAGGAATTTTTTAACTTTGATCGCGGCAAGTTTATTCTTTGAACCAATGCAACAAGTACATTGCTTCAAAGAGGGGAAAAATGTAGACACACAAAATTAGCATTATGCATTCATCAAGTAAATCAGGCTTCATGTGCATCCACTCATTCAGTTAATTAGGTTCACCTTCATCCATTTATTAAATAACCTCATTTCCTAAGGTCATTTATTTAAAATTAAATAAACATTATCATCAACCTTTTTAATCAAATAAATCAAACATCCATCATAATGCATTTCTATCCTTTTTGATTTAAATAAATCAAATATTTATCTCAAAAAGGTCAAAACACCCTAATCATCATCCTAGTTAATTAATCCTGATTAAATGTTGAACTTACCCACTTGCATTCTCTAGATTTAGCCACTTGCACAAATAAATCAATTTATTGATTTATTAAATCCAAGATTTTCCATCAACATGGCATTTATGGGGAATATTCCCTCAATTTTGAATTCAAAGGCAAGTTGATTTGTCCCTCCAACATTGCATTTATTGCTCATTTTCTTGTCCCCCACTTAGCATTTACTCTCAAATTTGAATTCAAATTCTCCCTCTCATGGGCACTCTTCCCAAATCTTGCACATGCATCAACCACTCACATGATGACAAGTGTCCTCATCTCATTGGCTTGTTTTTGATCCCACATTGCTCTCTCATATGCATTCTTTCAACTTGATAATCTATAAATGAGAGGCTTCATCCTTCAAGCAAGGTCTTCACAACTCCTATGCAAAGTCACTCTCTTTAATTGAGAACTGATTTTGTCCACTCCACAAATTTGAGCATTTCAACTCCACAATCACTCATGCAAAGTCACTCTCCATTGGAGAACTAATTTTGCTCATCATCACTCCACCATCTTCATAGCATTTTCATCTTAAGCTTTGATGAAGGATTGGGAAAGGGTCACTAGCACATGTGACACCAATGCACTATGAGATGAAGTTGATTCATGTTGTTTGTATGCTTATTTGGTTTTTCTTGTTGTTTTAATATCTTACTTAGCATATCTAACATGTTTCATTATCTCATAGGGATGTTGAGGATTATTTTGGTTTTAAAATGCTAACCATATGCATATTTTCACATCCACACCAAGGTAGATACAAAAAATTTTCTATTGAAAAGACTCAAAAGGTAGAGCAAGATGGCACTGTTGAAGAAAATGATACATGGTATGATGATAAATTAAATATGATTGAATGCTTTCCTAGTGATGTGTTAGGAAATGGAGAGGTAGAAGAGATGTCTAACATGAATCCATGTCATGTCTTGGTTAGTGATAATGATACTAATGTTGATCACATTCCATCACAAATCAATAATCAAGACATTGAAGATAGATGTTCAAAAACTCACTTCAAATAATCTGAGCATTGTTTGTATAGTGATGAGTTTTCTTGTGATGAGGAATATAATGATAGCCAAGTTGATTATTTTTCTAATGCTTATGAATGTTCCTATAAGGATGATCTAGAGGTGTTTTCTCCATGTAGAGAATGCAATGATATGAATTTTGATGAAATCACTTGTCCCTTAATAGATGATCAAGTTTCACTATATGCAAATTTGAAATGTAAGGTGGCTTTGTCATCAACGAACTATATCAATTTTCTGAAGGATGAGGAGCTTGAAGATAAGCATGTATAGTTTAGTATGCTAGTGCTAAGTATGAAGTTAAAAATGATGAATATGCTTTTGGCCTTATTATTACTGATTCCTCATATGAAGCAGAGGTATAGTCAATTACACATGAAGAAGAATACAAGGTTCTTGTGGACAATAAAAGGTTTTCATTATTGAATGAGAAAATTGCACATTATGACAAGCACATGGATTTTGAATTAATGTCATCACACATTAATAATATTGACAAATTTTACAATTTATCTGATAATGAATTCTTAGGATGTGAGTTGAAGGGGTTAAGTATTGATGATGTGGGTGGAATGGAGAGTTCATCTATATACTCTTCCAGTGATTGTGATGATGCCAAATATAATGATGATATGGAAGATTTTGGATTTCATACTGAGAAGGTTAATTCTTCTTTGACAACAATGAAGTTGTGGGAATTCCCTTATATGATGAGCCCTTATCAACATATGAGATAACAACTAATGTTTCCTACTAGATTAGGAATAATCCACTTTTTGCTGAGGACTCTGATGAGTGTCTGGCAGCTACTACTTGCAAATATGAAGGATATGATATGGTTGAGATAGCAGGGAGTTGGAGTAAACTCGATATCAAGTTTTTTGGCATGGCCCATGAGGAGGGTAATGTTGGTTCAGCCATTACCCAATTATGTGAGAAAAGTGATGGTTATCCACATGGAGAAGACCTTGGAGATGAAGATAACAACATTGAATGTTGTGATTGTGTAAATGAGGAATAGTTTTTTGAACTTTTAGATTATACAAATGTTACAGGATTGTTTGATTCATGTGAAGGGAAACTTAGAGGTACAAATGGCATTAAGCATAATGTTAATTGGTATGAGTGTTCACTTGAATATTTTGTAGAAGCTCCACACTTTGTGGATCTTATTATGGAGATGTGTCCATCTAATGAAGTGGACACTTCAGCACGACAAAATGAAGATTCCCCTATATTTGTTTCTCGTTCCTCACATTCTTTGGGAGAGATTGGGCATGGTACCCAATATTGTGTTTTTGAAGATCTTCAATTTGATGAACAAATTGAATGTAGTGTCACAATATATGATCAAGTGGAAAATAAAAGTTTTATTTTTCCAATCCATCTGGACGAGCTTATGATGCAGTGGGATAATGAGTAGAATAGTTTCATCGTAAGTGGAGTGGATGATGTCAGTCATGGTGGTACTGGTTGGTTGGAAGTGCATAATGCAGATCTTGATTCGTTGATATCAAAATAGAATAAGGTATTTGACAGAGGAAAAAGCTTGTTCTAAGCTTTGGGAAGCTGCTAGGCCTCCAATTTGGAAAATGAAGTCATTAAAAATGGGTGAGAAGGATTTTGTGATAGAAGAGGAGGGTTACATTCTATATCCCCACAACCATGTTCATTCTTCTTGCTCGTCTGCTTCAATTAGAGATTTGGATGCTTGCTATGCCTACAAGAGGCATACATCCCTAGTCAAAGCCACTAGTGGAACCTTAAATTTTCATCGTTCCACTTTTCCTATTTTCAAGCCTGTGAAATATCCTTCCTTAGTGTCATTGGGATTTAGGGTTTTATCGCTTTACTCATTTATACCCTTAACCCATCTGTTGGCTTGTGTTCTTTTGTTGACCGGATAAACCAATTTACTAGTTTCTTAAGTTCCTTCATGTGGCTTTTATTATCATTGTTCAATCATCCCCAACACCTTGGTTACCATTGAGCCTAGTAGGTTCCTCTTTTATGAATAAATTTTGTGCACGTGCCTTTAGTTTTACTCAAGCCTACTCTTCACTATCTATCGTTGGCGTCTAAGCCATCACATCTTGCTTTGTGAAAATTTTCCTTTAACCTGCTATGAGCGATCTAATGTTTATTCTTACTGCTTTTTCCATCACCCATCATGTGTTTTATTGTTATTATGAGAATATAACTCATGATGAGTGATATAGTTAATCCCTTAACCCATCATTGGCCCTTGCACTATCACTGGTTACATTTTACCTTTCTAGGGAGAACCCGTGACCGTCGATGGGTGGAGTTCCTCCCCATCGCGTAGGTTCGGTTTATTGTTGGTTGAGGAAACTTGGAAAAGAGACGACCCATGATGAGGGAGGTGAAGAAAAAATATTTGGTTGTGATCTTCCCATGACCAAATCAATAGTTAGTATCTCATCGATGGCTCCAAGGCCATCACTTTATTAGGTTTCAAAATGGATTGTGAACTAGCAACGAGCAAATGATTTTGAGATATGGTCAATATTTTACCATGATCAACATGATCAATGGTGGACAAGTCAAGGAGGATTGGGTAAGGATGTGAATGGATACATGTCTACTTTAAATCACCTCTTCATTGTTTCCTAGTATGATCCACAAAGCAAGTGGTGACTCTTAATGCACCTCATTGATTGAGTTTTAAATCCACAACAATCGACGGTTAGGATGTAGGATGCAATCATTGATCTTCCTTCCCATGCAGGTGAGCCAAGATGCCTATTAATTGCAGATGGCCTCAAATCCCTCTATTTAATGAGGATTTGTTGTGGCTTGAGTAAATTGATTGTGAATTACTAGAGCACATAATTAATTTCTACAAGTACTGGAAAGATAATCGGAAATTTTTTGAGTGTAGGTAGTTGCTAAGGTGGTGGCATGGAGTCTTCTGGCATGTAGGTGTATGCTCGTAGCATTGCTAATTGTGGTTCAACTATTCTCTATGACTAAAATCCATGGGTTTTTTTGTTTCTTGTACGTGTGAATTTCTTGGAAACTATGGTTTGTGTTCTTTTGCATAACTAGCTCTAGTTGTCATTGCATCCTAAAACAATGAGCGAGCCCAATACTCATGTTGCACCAGTTCAGAGGTCTCGAAGGTTGAGTATACAAGAACCAGTTGCATACATGCCTAAGGATAAATCCCTCCTAGATGTGTTGCCAATTCTTCCAAAGAAAAGCAGAAGTCCACATAGAAAATGTGAGCAGGTGACTGTTAGGAGCATCTATGCCCTAAGAAGTAGAGTTCTATCATAGAAACTAGCTAAGATGAAAAAGAAGGGAAATCTATTGGTGAAAGAATTAACGGGGTCTGTTTCAGGTCCAAGGGTTTGTTCGAAGAAACCCACCACTCCTATCTTAGTTTATAATAGTTCTTCAAGTGAAGAGGGAGGATTTGGCCCTATCCCTATTCAATGCCCTGCTTCTTTGGTGTCTTATAGCGATTTTGAGGACAAGATTGTTATTGCAACTCCACTCTCTATAATAAGACTCGGTGAGGGTGGTTATTTGGTGGCTGACAAGGACAATTAAACCTCATGTCCTTTTCTAATGGTGTAGGGTTTTGGGTGTTGTGGTGATTTGGATTCTAGGTAGCTATTTCTATTGGTTTATTCTGTTGGTGCTGGTTCATGGGTTCATGCTGATGATTGCGATAGTGGTTACTCTGATGTTTGCAATAGTGGTTACTTTGATGTTGGTGAACGTGCAAATTTTGGAAATTCCTTTTGGAAGGCTTGCGTGGCAGCTTTGACAAATGTGTTGGCACTCCTTTTTACCTTTTTCTTTTCCTATGATAAAGGAATGATTAAATTATAATGCTTTGGGAAATTAACCCCAATCAAATGAACTTTGAAATTAATATGAAATGTAATTAAATTTGAGTCAGATGCTTTGTCACTCCCTTGTATTATAAAAGGGATTTCATTGCTCAATGTATGGGGCTCTGATCATTATTTTGAGTCTAGTATATTCTAGGTAAAATTGAATTATAGGAAGAAAATGCAAATGCAGAATGCTTGATGAATTCGCTAGTAAATTTTCTTGGGTATAGGTTATGCATGTAATAGTATTAAATGGTTTTACATAGATTATTGATATGGGAACAAATTATAAATTCCAGATCATATACTCTCCTTTTGTACATTTTCACATATCATAAATGAAATTATCAAAGATAGTTTCATCTATCATCAATGGTTCAATTGAATGCATGGTTTTATTTTTTTTCTTTAACTCAAATGGTTAATTAGAATGCTTGGGAAAAGTCATGGGTGTGTGAGAATTTATGAGGATTTGATAAGAAGTAATTTTTTTGATAATGTGAGTCTTTGTATTGCAAGACATTACAAAGATAGTCTGTATATATGTTAGAGTGAATGAATCAGTGTATTACTAGTTGTTTCATATTTGACTCCATTTACCCAATTGATGAGGCACTAGCTTATTTACCAATAATTCTTGCAATTAAATGAATAAGTAATGTACCTAGCCATGGATTTAAAAATTAAAACAATACTTATTAAAAAAAAAATTAATTCTGAAATGTATGTTTGAAATATGCCCACATTCCTAGCAATATAGATATTAATTCACTTAAAGACCTATCAAATCTTTAGTGAATTTAGTGTGTTTCCCTCAAATAGGAATGAATTTGTATTGAAGTGTTCTTGAGGTGTTGATATACCAAATGAAAACAATAAGGAATACCCTCGTTGGTCCTATAGAGCCTAAAGTGCAGGAATAGAGACCTCAAAATTCTCTATTTTTTGTGTTGGCCACTAAACTTTGGAAATTTTTGAAAATAAAGGTTGGCTACCTTTTAGAAAGTTCCAGGGTTAGCTAGAAAAAATACCAACAAATTCCACTTACCATATTATAATAAATATGCAATAAAATTGGGTTATGACATTCTCCCCCTCTTGGAAGAGACATCATTTCGATGTCTAGTAAGTCGAATAAAAGATCGTTATATCAAATTTTGAACATTCATGCCTATTTCAACATCTCATCAAAAATATATGTCTATTTGAACATCGCATCAAAAATATGTGTATTTCAACATCACATCAAAAATATGTCTATTTGAACATCACATGAAAATATATGTCTATTTCAACATCAAATTAAAAATGTATGTCTATTTCAACATCAGATAAAAAATGTATGTCTATTTCAACATCAGATAAAAAATGTATGTCTAGTTCAATAGCAAATAAAAAATGTATGAATATCATAATATCTCAATTAAAAATTTTCAAAAGAAGTTATTGAGTTTCTCTTTCAAGAAATAAAATGTGAAATGGAGTGTTCTATTTCTTTCACATCCTCCCAAGTAGCACTGTCCTCTGAGTACTAGTCACATTTCACCTTAAAGTAAGCAATATCTCTGCTCCACAACTTAACATTGTGTCTATCCAGGATTCTAATGGGATACACTAGCACCACTCCTGGATCCTGTACCTACAAGGATTTCCAATCAAGTACATGAGTCATATCAAGATGATATGGCTTAAGCAAGGAAACATGAAACACATTATGAAGTCAAGCCAGAGTAGGTGGTAGAGCTAGTCTATAAGCAACTAGGTTAATCACTTCCAAGACTTCAAACAATCCCACATATCTTGGGGCCAACTTGGAAGAATTTGCAAAAGTAATAAATCTTTTGTGAGGTTTAACACTCAAGAAAACTTTGTCCCCTATTGTGTACTATCTAAGAGTTTGATTCTTGTCGGCACAACTCTTCTGTCAGTCTTCTACCTCTTTCAATCTACTTTTAATGACCCTCATTTTTTCTTCCATTTCCTTAAGCATTTCAGGTCCTACTATGATCATGTCCTCCAGTTTATCCCAATTGATGGGGGTACGACACTTCCACCCATACAAGGATTCAAATGGTGCCATGCCTAAGGATGTATGATAGGAGTTGTAAAAAAACTCTACCAAAGGAAACTGTTCTTCCCACCTATATTGTTGGTCCATATAATACATTTGGAGGAGGTCTTTGAATACCTGATTCCCCCTCTCTATCTGCTCATTAGTCTGAGGATGATATGTCGAGTTAAATTTCAATTTAGTCCCCAATGCTGCATTCAAGGTCGTCCAAAACCTTGAGGTCATCCATGTGTTCCTATTAGAAATGATAGTCTCTAGCACTCCATGTAAACAAAATATCTCCTAAACAAAATTCTTAGATAGGGTCAACAATCCATCCTTAAGGTTTCTTAGAATGAAGTGTGTAACCTTGGTCAACTTATCAATCATGACCAAGATAACTTCATGTTTATTCTTGTTCAACAACAAACCCTGTACAAATTCCATACTAATCACCTACCATTTATACTTAGGTATGTCATGAGGACACAATAACCTGGCTGGGTGTGCATGCTTAGCCTTAATTCACTGGCACTCCAAGCATCTAGCTACGTACTCCACTACATCCTTCTTGAGTTTAGGCCAAAAATATAGAGTCTTCAACTCCATGATCATCTTGGATACACCAGGGTGTCTAGAATAAGGTGCATTGTGAACTTCTTATAAAACCAACTTTCTCAGCTCTCCATAGTCACTCTCCATAGTCAGGAATATACATTCTTCTTTGGTACCTCAAAATACCATTTGGTTTGATCTCATACCCATCAAACTGATGATTCAAAGGATTTTTTGCTAGAGTGCTCTTCACTCTTTCATAGTGCTCATCCCCTGACAGATTATGAATTACCTTCTTCCTCAAATTAGACCTTGTTGAGATCATGACTGTCATATCTCTTTGTCTACTAAGAGTATTAGCCACTTTGATCTCTTTCCCTTTTATCTATTGAATTCGAAAGTCATACTCGCTAAGAAATTTTAACCACCTTCTCTACTGTGAATTAAGGTTTGGCTGGGTAAATATGTATCTCAACCCAAAATGGTTTTTCTTGCGTTCAAATGGTTTTCCCAAAAGGTAATGCCTCCACATCTGTAAGGCGTGAATTATGGTCACCAATTCCAAATCATGAGGTGCGTAGTTCACTTAATCTTGTATTAATATTGCTCCCAATCCCTCTCTTGAAGCATCTATGATTACTATGAATCTCCCATTAGGATCAAGGATAGTCAACATTGGTGTTGTCATGAGCCTCTCCTTTAGGAGTTGGAATGTCTGCTCACATTTCTCGATCTATTCAAACCACATTCCCTTCCTTTGGAGTGAGGTACTAGGAGATACAATCTAGGAGAACCCTTGCACAAAATTCCTATAGTATCTTGTGAGGCCCATGAAGCTACAGACTTCTGACACATTCTGAGGCATTGGCCATTCCACGATCACCTTGATCTTCTTTGGGTCCATGGAGACTCCTTCAACTGAAATGATATGGTCCAAATAGTGCACTCTATCTTGATAGAAGGAACACTTGGAAAAGTTTAAAAATAGTTTCCTTTTTCTCAATTGCTGAAAAATTATCCTCAAATGTCTATCATGCTCTTTGATAGTCTTTGAGTAGACTAGGATGTCATCAGTAAAGATTAGGACAAAATCATTGAAGTAGTCTCTAAATACACTATTCATATGGTTCATAAAGGCTATTGGTGCATTAGTTAAATAGAAAGGTACCACTGTTAACTCATAATATCCATACCAAGTTCTGAATGCAGTCTTCGAAGTATCTTCTTCCTTAATCCTCAATTGATGGTACCCCAACCTGAGATCAATTTTGCAGAGCACCGTCACTCCCTTCATTTGATCAAAAATTCATCAATCCTCAGAAGAGGATATTGGTTCTTGATGGTAACCTTGATCAAAATCTAATAATCTATACATAGATGCAAATTTTCATCTTTCCTTTTCACAAAAATAGCCAACGCTCCCCAAGGAGACACACTGGGTCTTACAAGTCCCTTATCAAGCAAGTCCATTAGTTGGGCCTTCAACTCATAGAGTTTTGTGGTGGTCATCTGATAATGTGCCTTGAATTGAGGCTCAGATCCTAGAATTAGGTCAATAGAAAAATAAAATTCCTACTTTGGAGGAAATTCTATGAACAATGTGTTTTTGGGGTGTGAAATGTTGATTCTTTTACTCAATTAGGGTTTTTCACCTAAAGGAAAGAGATAGATCTCACACCAAAATCTAGGTGGTTCACTCAAAATAATGTAAGTAAAATGTAATTATGCCTGAATGAAATGATCTAGATGCAAAAAATTGATAAAATTTATTGATTATTTATGCTAAATCTAAGAAATATGAAGTGTTTGAAAACACAGTGTGATATGCAGAAATGAACTAGAAACATGCACAAATGAAATCAGAACTTAATGAAACTAAATAGAGTGCACCTGGAGATGGAATAATAATTCTGGAAGGTTCTGGAATGTTTCAAAAATCATTTTTGATGACCAGTGGGACTCATTTGCCACTAATGGCAAATTAGTCCCACTTTTGGTAAACTTTGGTGAAACTGGTTTCTGATTGTCGGGTACTGAAATCTGCAAAAATCAACTTTTCTAGTTTGATAGTGGGACTAATTCACCATTGATGGTGAATCAATCCACCTAAAAAAAATCTACAAATTCAGAAGTCAACTCTGTGGGTCTAGATCAACACTTGTTTTCTTGTCAGGTTGACATAACTAAATTTGTAGAAAATGGGCTAAATGATGTCTCCAAGCTTGAATTAGGATTTGGTTGACTTGAATACTTTTTATGACTTATTGACCACTTTTCAACACCTATTTCTTTGAAAAATATTCCTACAAGACCTACAAACACACTTGCAAAGAGGGGGAAAATGGTTAATGGTTAGAGTATAGGGATTTGCCTTGGTCAAATCCCAATTTGGTAATCAAACCCTTCATAAAGAAATGGAATAAAAACAAGAAAGAATGATGAAAAAACAACATGCAAGTGTCATAAACTCACCAAACCCTTGTTGTTGAATTCTAAAGATATGTCAATGGCTGCTCCAAGATGCTTGATAATTGCTTGAGTGTATGGTATGATTAAGTGAAAAAGATGAATGGGGGTTAAAATGGATAGAAAAAAACTTATTTATACACACTTATGCCCTAATTACTCAAAAATACATCACAGGCTGACCTAAGGTCTTAATGAATATAAACCAGAAAAATATTTGAATTTATTTTCAATTTTGTGCTAAGAGGGACTCATTTTCTAGCCATGGTGAATGGGTCCCACTCAAGGCATGCAAGTGGGTGTTGGGAATTAATTTTTCTTTAATGTTGTGTGTTGTGTTTGTATTCAAAAACACACATAATTAAGGCCTATAAGTAGATAAAGGGGCCAAATAAAGCATAAGAAAGGTGTAATTAGTGGTATCAAGTCTAGAAAAGTGTAAAAGTTTGTTACAAGATTTTACAACACTTTAAAATAAGACTTGGTAAACAATAAAAAGGGAATATTTAGATGAATTATAGTAAGAAGAGTCTAGAAAAGTGTAGAAATATTTTACAACACTTCACAACACCTTTACAAGACATCATAAAGTCTTAATAATTTGAATATTAAAGACCTAATGTGAATGTATAAGTTACATTACAACATTAAATCTAAAAAAAATAATCCAAGAATCATAGGAAAAAGACCTAAATGACCATGAAAATTTCCAAGGGTATGTGTAGGATCATCATGGAAAAAACAGGCCCTAAAGTGGTGATGAAAATTCAAAAAATTAGAGTTAGGCAACTTGAAATAAAAATTTGAGTAAGTTATCTATATTGTTTCAAAAATATGTAAGAATAGAATTTGTAGCAAATTTAATGTAGTTTCTAAACTACTAAGTTTTTTTTAAATCTATTTCTTGAAAATTTGAAATTTCAATGTAGTAGTACTTAAATTTTAAGGAAAAATAAGAAGTAGGTATCTTTACCATTAACCACAATAAAATGATAATATGTTTTTATAATATTTTAGATATAAGTAGAGGATTCATGTCCTAATGTGATGCATATTTTTTTGCAATTTTTTTCCAAGTAAATGATTTAATTATGATTTTTTTATTACAAATTTTAAAAAATATAAAAACTCGTATGTTTTCCCACCTTAACTTGGTCAAAACTTCATGAAATTCCTTTTTTTTTTAATCATATAGTATGTGAAACATAGAATGTGACACATATTTCAAATTCAAAAAATGTGATATCGTTTGAAAGATATAGATGTTTTTCAATCAACCTATTAATCAGGACTTTAGTCATAATTCAAATAGAAAATGAATAATAATAATTTATTAAATTAAAAGTAAAGCATAATTTATATTGGTGGAAAGCTAAGAATATCTTTTAAAAACCCTTTTCATTTCATCAATTTTGGGTAAAAAAAAGTCATCAGCCACATATTCTACACATACCCATCATATCACCACTTTTTGGGCCATCATGATCGTGCACATATCCCCAAAGATTCATTTTTCTATGGTACATTTAGCCCCCACTTTAGTGAGAGGATGAGCTTGCTTCAAACTCAAACTAAAGTAGCCATGTGGATTGAGAGGGATCCAAATGCACTTATGCTAGCAAGATGAGACAACAATGATCAAGAGGTATGATCAAGTCAGCAGGATGAAGATCCCATGACAAACTAAACATAAGAACAAAGGAACACACATGAGAAAGAGAAGAAGAAAAAGGAAAAGGAAAAGTCAGATCTAAGTTGTTTGTTTGCAAAAGAGAATGCATACTCACTTTGGGGCAACGAAACTCATGGCTGTCTGTTGGGTGAGAAGGCCCAAAAGGTGAGAAACTTACGCTCAACTGGTATGTACTCACAAACTCATAGGTGGCTATGGGGAAATTCGTGCCTTAGAATGGGCTTCTCGCTCAACCATATCAAAGTTATACCTCCGGATAACTTTAATACAACACCACAAAGGGAAATGTCATTTTATGCTTCATGAGACAATCAAAGCTTTGTATGCTTAGAACTCATGAACAAATAGGATGGCACCATAGGAATGCAAGCCATGTTATGAAAGGTGGCCATATGAATGCAAAATGCAAAAATGCAAAATGCAAAAATGCAAAAGATGTGAAATGTAAAGCATGTTCAAAGTAGTCTTGTTTAGTTCATGTGAGGTCTATAACTTAGGGAACATTGTGTCTAATGTCTCTAAGAGAGGACCAATCAAAGGACAAAATATTCACAACTTAGGGGATGCAGTGCATTGCATCAGGCCTCTACGAGGAATGTAATATGCTAAGATAGATCATACTTATGAAGGACATCACACCTAATGTCATCCACAAAGTGACAAACACATCATATGGAACAAGAAGGTTGCACTAAGAACCAAGAAAAATGAAAAATGAATAATGCCAATGTATGCCCCCACTTTAAAGAAATCGCTACACACCATTTTGTGAGAAATTACTTTAAAGTAGCAAATGAAAAATGAAAAAAGAAAAGAGACATGAGAGCCAACTTGGAGAACCCCTATGTCGAGTCATACGTTTCTGAGTAAGGCTATGTCAGGTGAAGGAAAAATGAACAAAATAAAGAGGGGTTTCCCCCAAAAAGGAAAACACCAAACACATAAGGGATCTATGTATTTGGGGTTAGTATGTTCATTGCTACAATGTTTTTATTAAAGAGCTTAGAACTAGAATCCCCAAATACACATAAAACTTGAAGAATGACACAAAGAGAGCAAAGAAAAAGAAAAAGAAAATCCATTTTGGGTCAACATGGAAGAGACATTGTAGTCTCAATGCTTTGCATCATCCCCAAATGGAAAACACAATCAAAGGAAAATGAAAAGGAAAAAGAAAAGGAAAATATTTTGGGTCAACATGAAGGAGACATTTTGGTCTCAATGCCTTGCATCATCCCCAAAAGGAAAACACAAGAAAAGATAATTAAAAGGAAAAGGGACCTTTTGGGTCAACATGGAAGAGACATAGGGTGTCTCAATGCTTTGCATCATCCCCAAAAGGAAACACAAAATAGAGGCAAAAAAGGGAAAGTGATGTATGAAATATAGAAGAATGGAGGTACAAATAGAGGAAGTGCACAAAAAGAGAGAACATTAAACATATAGTATGAGGGAGCACAATACACACATGCTATGAAAGAAACAGAAAAGAAAAGAAAAAGGAAACTAGAAGGATATTAATGAAAATGCAAGTCACCCATGTAACAATTCATCCACCTCTCAATCTTAATGGGTATAAGTAGAAGATGAATAATGTAGCCAAGGGACAATGAAAAATGCATTACTAGAACAAGGCTACCAGTTTCTTGCCCCCACTGAGTGTGAGACAAGAATGAGTCAAGATAGGTGATGGGAAATATCATGCAATAGTGAGAATGGAAAATTCTTTGACTAGTGCATGATGAGGGGATGATAGGGTACTATGGGATGATAGGATAACAGTTGGTGTCATTGAAGTGATACTTATTCAATATTTCCTTTAATGTCTGACATTAATTAGTTTAGTGTCCAAGAACATGATGGTATTTACAATAAGGTACATTGGAATATTTAGGATGGATGACCAACCTATTCATAGGTGGTAATAGGATAAGACCTCTATTTAAAAGCATTTGGAGTTTCCTTTCACATTCAAGTGGTGGATGGAGAGGAAACTTTAGTTTTTTAATTTTATAAGGTCATTTGCATTTACTAGATTCACTTTTTTCATGGATTGAGGGAGGAAGAGGACCCATGGGGATCCTAGCATCTTTGTCATTGGAATCTCGATAAGGTTGATCACATGGAAGGAGAACATTCAAGTTGAGAGGGGAATCAAAGATCACGTGCCATCATCGCAAAGTCTCCAATATTCAAAAGGAGACTTGTTGTCATGAGGGGTATTTTGATAGCCTAACCCTGTTGTGTTCTCATCAGTCAGTTTTTGTTCAAAAAGTTGGTGAATGTCATGTTTAGTTGTTGGTCACATCCTTGTTTGCTTAAGATGGTAAAACCTTTTCCATAAGTTTCTTCAAGGTTGATTGGTGTGTTTGTAACTTTGGTATCATAGAATGGTTGAGAAGTTGATTGGTTAGAGGAACTAGGTCCACCTATTGGAGGGAACTTAGGTCTGTCATTTTTTTCAGGATGTAGGTATCCAAACATATCATGAGGTGAGACATTAGGAAGATCTTGTGACTTCATGGATGAGTAGAAGGTTTCATTGGCTTCAAGGTTGTTAAGGCATTCATTTAAGAACTTAGTCATGCTATCATCATCTTCTCCAATGATGTCAACATCACAAGGAAGATAATCATGAGGAGTTGAAGGAGCATGAGGAAGCTCAAGGTCTTTAGGATCACAGCCAAAGGCACAATTTGACATGTCAACTAAGGATTTCAAAGACATCCAAAACTTAGTAAAGAAAAAATCCATGATGACAATGAGTGAAGGTAAACTAATATGCAAGAAAGAGAATAAAACATAAAATCTGGAAAATATGACAAAAAGTAATAGCAGAACACTGTAATGTAGAAAATTCCTAGAAAATACTAGAAAATACAATGTAGAATGTGCAACTGGAATGATTCGCCCAAGGTGGCGAATGAATCCAGGGGTGAATTTTTGTGTTTTTTAGAAATTTAAAATGTTTTTTATGCTTTTCTAATGCAAAACTAGGATGCAAATGGATAATTTTTGTTTTTGTAATGTTTTGAAGTAAAAAAATGAAATCTATATGAGATATTCACTAATGCTATGTTGAAAACCCTAGGATGCAAAAAAATACAAAAGCTAATGCAAATTAGAAAGATAATTTTCAATATGTAGGTTCACCAAAATGAACCATGGATTTTTTGGGGTGTGAAATGCTATGACTCTTTTGCTCAATTAGGGTTTTTCACCTAAAGGAAAGAGATAGATATCACACCAAAATCTAGGTGGTTCACTCAAACTAATGTAAGTACAATGGAATCATGCCTAAACGAAATGATCTAGATGCAGAAAATTGATAAAATTTATTGATTATTTATGCTAAATCTAAGAAATATTAAGTGTTTGCAAACATAGTGTGATATCCAGAAATGAACTAGAAACATGCACAAATGAAATCATAACTTAATGAAAATAAATAGATTGCACCCAGAGATGGAACAATGATGTTGGAAGGTTCTGGAATGTCTCAAAAATCATTGTTGATGACCAGTGGGACTCATTCACCACTGATGGAAAATCAGTCATGCTTCTGGTAAACTTTGTTGAAACTAGTTTTTGAGTGTCAAGAATTGAAATTTGCAAAAATCAACTTTTCCAGCCTTGCAGTGGGACTCATTTACCACTAATGGAAAATCAGTCCACCTATAGAATTCTGCAAATTCAAAAGTCAACTCTGTGGGTCTAGATCTACACTTGTCTTCTTGTCGGGTTGACAAAACTAAATCTACAGAAAAAATGTTGAATGATGTCTCCAAGCTTGAATTAGGATTTGGTTGACTTGAATAGATTTGATGACTTATTGACCACTTTTCAACACCTATTTCTTTGAAAAATCTTCCTACAAGACTTACAAACACAAATGCAAAGAGGGGAAAAATGGTTAAGGGTTAGAGTATAGAGATTTTACTTGGTCAAATCCCACTTTGGTAATGAAACCATTGATAAAGAAATGAAATGAAAACAAGAAAGAATGATGAAAAAACATGCAAGTGTCATAAACTCACCAAACCCTTGTTGTTCAAGTCTAAAGATATGTCAATGGATGCTCTAAAATGTTTGATAATTGCTTGATTGAATGATGAAAAATCCTTAAATGCTTGAGTGTATGAGATGATTAAGTGAACAAGATGAATGGGGATTAAAATGGATAGAAAAATACTTATTTATACACACTTATGCCCTAATTACCCATAAATACATCACAAGATAACCTAAGGTCTTAATGAATAAAAACCTAAAAGATATTTGAATTTATTTTGAATTTTGTGTCAAGGGGCACTCATTCGCCACCCATGAAAATGGGTCCCACTCAAGGCATGCAAGTGGGTGTCAGGGATTAAGTTGTCTTTAATGTTGTTTGTCTAGTTTTTATTAAAAAACACACTTAATTAAGGCCTATAAGTGCATAAAGGGGCCAAATAAAGCATAAGAAAGGTGTAATTAGTGGTGTCAAGTGTAGAAAAGCATGAAAGTTTGTTACAAGACTTTACAACACTTTAAAATAAGACTTGGTAAGGAATAAAAAGGGAATATTTAAATGAATTATAATAAGAAGAGTCTAGAAAAGTTTAGAAATGTGTTACAACACTTCACAACACCTTTACAAGACATCATAAAGTCTTAATAATTTGAATATTGGAGACCTAATGTGAATATATAAGTTACATTACAACATTAAATCTAAGGAAAATAAGCCAAGCATCATAGGAAAAATACCTAAATGATTATGAAAATGTCCAAAGATCCATTTAACTATGGTACATTCCATAAGTTCATCAAGGAATACATCTTGGAACTCCTTAAGAATATGATAGTCATCTAAATATGACTCCTTGCTGTCATGATTACTGACATTCACCACATTAATTGCACACTCCGTTGAATGATCCTTCTTGAGTTGCATTGCAAAAAAATTTCTAAACTCTGAGGGTCTTTGCATTCCACAAACCTCAACTGGGTTTCCATAATCATCCAGATAGTTGACCACCTTATCCTCACGGTTTATTATAGCCTTATGCTCAATTAACCAATTTATTCCCAAATTACATCATATGATCCTAAGGGTGCCGCATATAGGTTGACCTAAGTTTCAAAGGTTGAAAGATCTAACTCATTGCAAAAGAGATAGGTATCTACCCTTTGTTCTACTCGATTACCATACTATACTGTCCATGAATTTTCCATGTATTTATGTCTAATGGGTATCTTAGATATTATTCTAGGATCTATGAAACATTTAGTAGCTTGAGTATCTATTAAGATAGAGACAGATTGGCCATAGTGTTTACCCATTAGCTGAATTAGCGAAGCCTGCTATTCTACCTATTTTTTATCCATTGCAGCATGGATCTGGTGATTCTGTTGATAGTTTCCTTCCTTTCGTGACTTTGAACGCTGAGGAATATTCAAGGCATAATGGTCACCTCCACAAGTATAGCATCCATCTCAAGTCCCTTTGCGACCTCCTTGCTTGTCCTCTCTAAAGCCTTTCTACTTATGGTTGTCTTTCCCCTTGCCTTTGTTGCTTTCTTGTTCTTTCCAATGTTACCATCTTCACCTTTCTCCTATGATTCACTTCCCCTCTTGAGATTATGGATTTGATGGCTCTTGTCTCCCTTATGAAATTTATTTTTACCATACTAAGACTTATAACTTGAATTGCTATGAAGATTGGATAGTTGTTGCAACTTCTATTGCTATATGGTGGCCTTTTGAAAGACTTTATTCATGGTTTGAGGTTTGTGCGTATCCACTTCAGCTCCTTTTTTTTTTTTGAGTCCCATTATAAATTTTTGAATACGAAACCATTCATCCCTCTAATACTGAGGTACATACTTCATAAGGTTGGTGAACTTTTCCTAATACAGAATCATAGTCATATTTCCTTGGGTTAAGTTTTGAAATTTTGTCACTTTCTTGTCAAAGAAAAGCTGCGATAACCATCTCTTCCTAAAAGATTGAAGGAAGTGTCCCCTAGTGATCTCAGCAGGTTGTAGGTTTTCCTCTAACTTCTCATTATCCCACCAAGTCACTGATTCACTTGAGAGTTGATATGTAGCCCATTCTCCCTTAATTTTTTTAGAAAGGTTACAAAGCCCAAAGTATTTTTCCATTTTTATAATCCAAGCCTTGGCTCCTGTTCCGATAGCCTTACCATCAAACTTGGGTGGTGCTACTCTTTTTTGGTCTTTCCTAAGCTCTTCCTCAATTCAACCTCATTGACCTACCCATGGACCATTATCTCCTTGGTTTCCTTATGCATTCTTGTAGTCTCATTCCTCACATGCCACTTAGACTTCTTACTCTATGTGATCCATGTGAGACTCTTGCCAATCTAGAAGCTCTAGAATTTTCTCTAGCTTCTTGTTTAGTTCATTATTGGAACCACTACCACCCTCGTCTTACTTGGTGGTCACCATGTTGTCCCATACTTATTCTATAACACAATCACATTTATTGCATCTTAACACAAGGTTTTATGAATGAACGTTCTTATGCTACATCACATAATTTCCATATGCATACATCCCTCAACATAGAAGACATGCACATTCATGCAAGATACACACATTTGAGAGTCTCACATTGAACAGACCAAAAAATATTATTTGATTTTATTTATATTTAAGGTGAGCAGTAGAACCTTATTTTCAATAGAATTCTAGTTGCATCATTCCAATTTCTTGGTATCAGAAAGAGGACATTCCTCTAGATCATCATCCGAGTTACATCAAACTTTACAGAAGAGGATGGTTGAGCACGTAGGCTCTCCTTTTCCTCTTTTTTCAACAAGGTTGCATTGGTTCCACACCCTATAGGCCAATCTCGGATTAAGGAAAGCTTCTTGATCTTAGGTGTTCACTTCTCCTCAATCTTCAAGCCTCTCTCTAGCGTGAGTCACATAAGAGCTTGAGCTAGAGTTGAATGTTGTCAAGAATTTATACTGGAACCTCCACCTTGGCATTTCCTTCCTTTATGTCATTCTTACGTGGGGTTCTAAGAGTTTTCCCTTTCCTTCATCTTTCCTTTGACCTTCCCATTCTTGCATTCAATTTAGGCTTGATCAATTGTTAGGACTTCCAATTCTTGGTCAAGGGCCAACTACCCTAGTCAATTATGGTAGACTCAAAAGGCCTAGAGTTGAACCCTAAGCTCTAATACCAAATGTAATAACCCATTCCAAATTCTTAATTAATATTATTGTAAATGACAAATGAATATACTCCAAATAAAAAAGACATAACTAGTGGCTAAATACAATCATAGCTACAGATGTCCATTTAAAATGGGTCAAAGATTCTTATATTCACTTCAAAATTCAAATTACAATATAAAGTTTTAGTTGGCTCCTAAGGCCACAATGTCATTACATAGTACATTTTCCATCAAGTACACGAATGAATTACATCAAGTTACATCATAGACTATAATAGTTTGGTGAAAAACTATGGTTCTTCCTCAATGCTCATGCCATTGGTGGATGAGAACATGGTTGAATTGCTTTACCACCCAACCACGAAGCTTACACTTCTCTGATATTCTTCCAACTTGAAGAATGCCTGACCCTGCACAAAAAATTTAGCAAGAGAACAATTTACAAGGTGGAATCTGGTGCATTCCCATACATCAGCATGCAATTTCTATCTACAAGTTAGGAAAGAAAGTGTAAGATCTATGCTAGGAATGGAAAAAAGTAAAATCACAGAGTTCATTCATACATACATAATGAACTACATTGCTTGGCCAAGCATAATAAGTGTGTTGCAAAAACAACAAATAATAGGTTCTAGTAAAGCAAACCTGAACCATGGATTTTTTTGGTTGTAGGGTGTTATCACACTCTTGCTCAATTAGGATTTTTCACCTAAAGGAGAGAGATAGACCCCACAAAAAATCTACGTGGTTCACTCAAACTAATGATGGAAATGTGCTTGAATACAATGATCTAAATGTAGAAAACTGATAAAGGAGATATATTACTAATGCCAAACTATTGAAATACAATTTTTTGGAAAACACATTGTGATATGTAAAAACACCTAGAAATGAATGCAAACTGTAACATAAATGGATGAAACTGAATGTGTGCACGTAAAAGTTGGAAAGTGGTTGGATGAAGGTATAGAATGCTGCAGAGGACACTGAGAAATCCCACTTGGACTAATTTGCCATTCTGGGCGAATTAGTTTTGTTTTTGATAAAGTCTACTAGAATAGGTTTTTGGATATTGGGTATTCAGATTTGCAAAAACCCTTTTTCAGGCTTAGCAGTGGGACTAATTCACCACTAATGAAAAATTAGTCCACCTTTGAATTTTTGAAAACTTAGGGTTGGAAACTATAGCCTTCATTCTACCTTTTTGTTCCTCATAGGTTGCTAGATCCAAAACTGCAAAATCTAACCTGTAAGTGTCCTCCAAGCTTCTTTTAGGGCTTTGACCCCCTTGAATAGCTTTGAAAAATTGATGAAGACTTTTCCACCTTTTTTCTTTTCTAAATTTGCACACAAGACCTACAAATCACATGTAAAGAGGAAAAACTTGTTGATTGTTAGGGCATGGGGGTTTTCCTTGGTCAAACCCCTTTTAGCTAATTAAACCAAAATGAAGAAATAAAGTAATGAAGCATGCAACAATTTAATTAATACCTTTCCATGATGATTGATCTTAATTTTTTGCAACAAAAGATGAAGATTCTTCCCTTGAATGTTTGAAAATACTATCTTGATGATGTAGAATGCTAAAATCCTAGCTTGCTTGACTTGAGGTGGAAGACAAATGATGAATGGAGATAACTTCTTATGATGAGTTATGATTTAGGATTAAAAAGATTGTATTTATAGGAAATTCACCTTATTTTCCAATTAATTATATACCCAAGGTTGACATGAAAGACTAATAAAGCTTAAATTCCAAAATTTCCCTCTCAAAACTCAAAAATGACCCAAATGGGACTGATTCGCCACCTTGGGCGAATTAGTCCCACCTGGCAGGGACTCATTCACCTAGATGGATGAATTAGTCTCAGAGAGGTCCTTTTCATAGCTAGAATGTTAGGAGATAAGAAAGTCAAGTTTATATAGTGAATTTATTGGTTATTTCATCAAATTATGCATTGGGATAAAAAATATGGGGTAATAGGGGCCTATTCATGATGATGTAAAGGTCAATTAGGGCTAGGGACACAAAGTTCAATGTGAAAGTGTGATTAAATACACTTTACAACACTAAAATGAGGTCCACTTAGCCTAGAAAGGAATAACATCCAATGTGAATGTGTAGGACACATTACAACACTAGATTAAAGTTAAGTCCAATTTAAAAGCCTTCTAGATTGATGTGAAAATGCAATTAAATACATTTTATAATGTTGAATTAAGGGAATGTAGGTCCATTAAGCCTAGAAAAGCATGAAAGTATTTTAAAACACTTTAAAACATCTTTACAAGACATTGTTAGATGCATTTTATTCAATTTGCAAGGGTCCAAGGGGTATGTGCAGGATCATCATGGAAAAAATAGGCCCTTAAGTGGCAAAAAATTCAGAAAAATCAGAGTTAGGAAACTTGATGTAAAAATTTGAATAAGTTATCTATATTATTTCAAAAATATGTAAGAATAGAATTTGTAGAAAATTGAATGTAGTTTCTAAACTATTAGGTTTGTTTTAAAAAAATAAAAATCTATTTGGTGAAAATTTGAAATTTCAATGCAATGGTGCTTAAATTTTAGGGAAAACATAAGAAGTAGGTGTCTGTCTGACCACCCTAACCACAATAAAATGATAATATTTTTTTATAATATTTTAGATATAAGTAGAGGACTCATGCCCAGATGTGATGCATATTTTTTTGAAATTTTTTTCCTAGTAAAGAATTAATTATGAATTTTTTATTACAATTTTTTTTTAAAATATAAAAAATCATATTTCTGACCACCTTAACTTGGTCAAAAATTCATGAAATTCAATTTTTTTTTAACACTATAGTATGCGAAGCATAGAATGTGATGCATGTTTTGGATTAAAAAAATGTGATACCGTTTGAAAGCTATAGATGTTTTTCAATCAGCCTATCAATCAGGACTTTAGTCATAATTTGAATATAAAATGAATAATAATTACTTATTAAATTAAAAATAATCATAATTTATATCGGTGAAAAGCTAAGAATCTTCTTTAAAAACCCTTTTCATTTCATCAATTTTGTGTAAAAAATAGTCATCAGCCACATACCCATCATATTGCCACTTTTTGGCCCATCATGATCTTGCACATACCCCAAGACCTAATGTGGATGTGAAAAAAACCTCACAACACTAAATCAAGGCCTCATTTAGTCCAATTTTTCATCAATTATTCCCAAATCAAGCAAGTTGCCTTTTTTCTATGATACGTTTAGCCCCCACTTTAGTGAGAGGATCAACTTGCTTCAAACTCACACTAATGTAGACATTCAAGAGAGATATGAGTGTATAGATGCAAATGACAAAGGATGACAAAGATAAAGAAGGTAGTCAAGCCCCCAGGATCCAAGATCCTAAGTCAAACCAATAAGATACAAAATCAGGCAATGGCAAGAACTAAAGGAAAGAAAAATAGGGTAGAAAAGATGCACTCACTCTAGGGCCACATAACATCAGGTCGTGCATGGGGTGAGTTGTCCCAAAGAAGTGGTTTAGTGAGAAATTCATGCCAATGTGTCGGCTTCCTATTGTACTAACCATACTAAAGTTATGCTCTTGATAACTTTGATAAGGCACCACAATGTAAATGTTTTTGAATATTATATAAAAAAAATTGATAAAGGGGATTTTGCTTTGTTCATGTAAGGTCTTCTTATGGAGCGTTGTGCCTAATGTCTCAAAGAGAGGACAAGTCAAGGTGTGAAATCATTATCCATGGGATGCCTCATTCACATTAGGCCACTTTATTTGATCATACACTCTTGGAAGGAATCAAACCCAATGACACCACCAAGAAGAGGACACATCATAAGAAAAAGGAAAATAACACCATGAAATTTGCACAAAGATGTTGTCTATGTATGCCCACAATTTAAAGTGGTTGCTACACCATCATTGTGAGAAAATGCTTTAAAATAGCCAATGAAAGAAGACATGAGAGTCAACTTGGAAAGCCCTATGCCAAGTCATATGTTTCCAAATTGAGCTACATCATGAATGAGTATGTCACATGCCAGCCAACTTAAGGCAGGTCATCCACATCCCAAGCTTGCTCTTATATGTTCATGAAAGGTTAATGACTATTCACAAGAGACAATGACAAGTGACATACAAGGACAAGGCTACTTAACCCTTTTCCCCCACTTAGTGCAGGACAAGGGTGAGCCTGAAATGGAGGATGATATGTTGCCCCTTGTGATGAATGGAAAACATGCAGTAGTGAGTATGTTATAATCCTACAACTATTGCATGGAAAGGAGTAGCAACTAATGTTATTTATTTTGATAAGTAAACAAAGTGTCTGCTTGATACATGTTACGATGTACCAAGTTTACAATTGTCTTGGAATAATCTTGTGAGATAGTATTGATATTGAAGGAAGGTTTGTGTGGTGGTATGAATTCTATGAAAGGAGAATCATGAAGACCATGATGTTTTTCTTGCATTTTATGCTCTATAGGTGCATGTATACATTATTTTATAGCATCACATTTTGTCCCATGTTGTGTCATAATTCTTTCAGGTTCTAGGTTGGTCATGATTGTATACACTTTGTCATATAAGTGAGCAATGTCATTGTAAATTGGTTGGTGCAAAACATTGTTCTTAGGTGGGTAAAGGATGAGTTCGGGTTTTTTTTTAGTTTTTTGTGTGTGTGATGATGGGTAAAGAATTAGAGGATTCTTTATATGGCCCATGGGGTATGTATGAGGTTCATTGATTCGGGGGGATCTAATGGACACTTGCACATTCATAGCCTCGACAGTCTTGGTTTGAAAAACTTGTAAGGAAGACATATCATTTTCTTGCACCATAATAGTCTCCATAGGAGGAGAGTTGTTAGGAGAACTACAATCCAAATTTTCTTGACATGCAAGGGTCGGTTCATCCAAAATTTCTTCATCGCTAGTAAGGGAGCCATCAATGGTTTAATTGTCTTGTTCCATAATGTTTTCCCACAAAAGATTCTCATGATTCTCATTGATTGGATCGTGTAACACCCTAATAGCTTCTTCACCAATAGGATAGATATTAGGGGAAGGAAAATTATGATTTTCATGTGTGCCAATGATTGGATCCTCATGCTCAAATAGACCCTTCCAATTGTTAGGAACATTAGGAAGGAGAGAAATAATGCTATAACTCTTAATCATTGGGTTTCTTGATACCAACATATCCTCCTCACAAATGTGTTTGACATGATCATTCATGAAAGCATTGTCACAGATAGGGGAGGTGTTGGGAGATGAATGAAGACTAGGTAAAGTGGTGGAAATGCATTCATCTTCTATTGTTATACAATCTTCCCAAGGGGAATGAGGAGAAGGAAAAATAATACCTTCATGATTCTCGATGATTGTACCTTCTTTCTCCAAGATACCTTCATCGTTAAAAGGAGAGGTATCGAGAGAAGTAAAATTATGATCATCATGGTTATCTATGTTTTTATTCCCTTCTAACACATCATCCTCACAAATGGGAGAGATAGGAGGGAGTGTAAGTTTAAGACAAGCATTTGCATTTTCACTCTCTTGTACTAAGATACTGTCATAGCTAGGGATTGCATTGAATGAATGACTAGCATGCTTATTGACTAAATTTTTCTTTGAAAACTTGGTAAGAATAGATACTAAGATGTTTGAACAAAAATCTATGCAAACTTAAAATGCAATGTAAAAGGCTAAAAGGAAATGCAATTTTTAGATGATAATTGACTAATTATGCTATGCAACAATGTGGGAATGCAAATTTGAAATTAAGCAATGCATGAAGTGAGCTAATTTAAGATAGATTTAGTTAAATGCTTGTTATAGAAACTCAGCCAACTGATACAGATAGGTAATGGCAGCAATCAGAAGCTTAAAAACAAGGTTTTCTGCTCTATAAAAGGCAATTTCAGGGGTGAAAAGGGATTGATTCACCCAAGGTGGCGAATGAATCCCAATGGGGATTTTTTTTCCAAATTTTATGAAATTTTCAGTTTTTTTTAATGCTTTTTCTATAGTATGACCCGAAAACTAAATGAAAATACAATTTTTAGATGTTTTCTAATGATTTAAGATGCAAAAATGCCTCCTATATGAACTTTCACTAATGCAAAAAATTGGAACCCTAGATACAAATTAACCAATGCAACCATAATACAAAGTCAATTCAAGCTAGGACTAGGATGATAATGGACTCCAAATCAGAAAAGAAGGTATTTGAAAAGCAGGTTCACCAAAATGAACTGTAGATTTTTTTGGTTGTAGGGTGTCATGACTCTCTTGCTCAATTAGGGTTTTTCACCTAAAGGAGAGAGATAGACCCCACACAAAATCTATGTAGTTCACTCAAACTAATGATGGAAATGTACTTGAATACTATGATCTAAATGTAGAAAAATGATAAAGGAGATTGATTACTAATGCAAAACTATTGAAATGTAATTTGTTGGAAAACACATTGTGATATGCAAAAACACCTCGAAATGAATGCAAACTATAATAGAAATAGATGAAATTGAATGTGTGCACCTGAAAGTTGGAAAGTGGTTGGATGGAGGTCTGGAATGTTGTAGAGCACACTAAAAAATCCCATTGGGACTAATTCACCATTCTAGGTGAATTAGTCCTATTTCTAACAAAGTCTATCGGATTAGGTTTCTGGCTACTGGGTATTTAGATCTACAAAAACCCTTTTTTAGGCTTAGAAGTGGGACTAATTCTACACTAATGGAAAATTATTCCACCTCTGAATTTTTGAAAAACTCAGGGTTGGAAACTGTAGGCTTTAGTCTACCTTTTTGTTCCTGATAGGTTGTCAGATCTGAAATCGCAAAATCTAACCTATAAGTGTCCTCCAAGATTATTTTAGGGATTTTAACACCTTTAATAGATTTGAAAATTTGAAGACTTTTCCACCTTTTTTCTTTGCTAAATCTACACAGAAGACCTATAAATCACATGTAAAGAGGAAAAACTTGTTGATTGTTAGGGCATGGGGGTTTTCCTTGGTCAAACCCTGTTTAGGTAATTAAACCAAAATGATGAAATAAAGTAATGAAGCATGAAAAAAGGGAATTAATACATTTCCATGATGATTGATCTTGATTTTCTACAACAAAAGATGAAAATTCTGCCCTTGAATGTCTAAACATGTTATCTTGATGACTTAGAATGCTAAAACCCTAGCTTGCTTGACTTGAGGTGGAAGACAGGTGATGAATGGAGTTAAGTTTTTAGGATGAGTTATGATTTAAGGTTAAGAATCTTATATTTATAAGCAATTCACCTTATTTTCCTGATAATTGGATACCCAAGGCCGGCATGAAGGAATAATAAAGCTTAAATTCTAAAATTTCTCTCTCAAAACTCAAAAATGACCCAAATGAGACTCATTTGCCACCCTGGGGGAATTAGTCCCACTTAGTAGGGACTCATTCACCCAGATGGGTGAATTAGTCCTAGAGAGGTCCTTTTGACAGCTGGAATGTTGGGAGAGAAAAAAATCAGGTTTATATAGTGACTTTGTCAGTTATTTCATCAAATTATGCCTCGAGATGAACAATATGGGGTAATAAGGGCCTATTAATGATGATGTAAAGGTCAATTATGGCTAGGGACACAAATTTTAATGTGAAAGTGTGATTAAATACACTTTAGAACACTAAAATGAGGTCCACTTAGCCTAGAAAGGCATAACATCCAATGTGAATGTGTAGGACACATTAAAACACTAGATTAAAGTTAAGGTCAATTTACAAGCCTTCTAGATTGATGTGAAAATACAATTAAATACATTTTATAATGTTGAATTAAGGGAAGTTGGGTTCATTAAGTCTAGAAAAGCATGAAATTTTTTTACAACACCTTTACAAGACATTGTTATATGCATTTTATTCAGTTTGCAAGGGTCCAAGACCTAATGTGGATGTGAAAAACACCTCACAACACTAAATCAAAGCCTCATTTAGGTCAATTGATCATCATTAATTCCCAAATCAAGCAAGTTTCCTTTTTTCTACAATACAAAACTTGTACTCTTTGAACTCCATTTCGGCACCCATCCTGGAAGGTAACTTTCTACTATAGATCTTGTAACAACTATCTACCCTCTAGTAGCATCTACCCATAGGTGATCTAGTCAACTAAGGTATCACTATTTTGTTCAAGTATTTGAAATATTCTTCCCAAATTTCTTGAAAATAAGAAACAAAATACTAATTTATACTCTAATCAAGAATCAGATTTATGATTCATACAGTAATTCAACGTTCAATCATATCAATCTTATGATTATATCTACTTAACATCTTAAACATTTTCCTTTAAAAAATGTACTAAAAAAAAAAAAGGTATGTCACAAGTATGTGTATGTACATAGAATAAGTCTATGTTCATATGCATATATGTGTGCCTACTAATGTTATAGTTTGTGCATATATTCTGAAATAATCATTAACTTAGATTATAATCTTAAAATAGTATTTCAATTGATGTTTCTTGTCAAGTTAAAGAAAACAAAACAAGTATATGCTAAGAATTTCACACATACTGTTATTGCATTCTCACTATTGTGTTTCTCTAACATTACTATTTACTTAAGAACATTCATTCATTGTTTGAACAGAATAAATATTGTTTCCTACTAAACAATCATAAAACAAGTTGCTTACATATGAACATCCATTGTTTATGCAAAAAAAGTATTGTTTCCTACTAAACAGTTGTAAATCTAGCTGTTTACATATGTATATTCTTTGTTTGAATAGAATAAGTATTATTTCCTAATAAGTAGTTATAAAGCAAGTTGTTCTTACATGTACATTCATTGTTTGAATAGAACAAGTACTTTTTTGTAATAAATAGATATAAAACAAGCCATTTACAACTACAATGATAACTTAACCAACAAAATAGTATCATTTAGAAAAGATTATTCATTTTCTTCATCATTACACTACTATTTCAGACCAAACAGTTTCACTTGATGAAAAAAAAATCATTTCCCAATAGAACATTCATTGTTTCTTTAACATGATGAGTTTTATTTTACTAGAAGTATTATCTATAGCTATCTCTTCTTTCATTTCAATAGAACAAATTAATTTTCCTCTAAAAAATTAGACTATTAGAATGTCCATTGTTCCATATAAATATTAATTAAAGTTCAAGATAAATCATACAAATATTATAATGAACTGGTTTGGCATATTGGTTGATTGGAAAGGGGCTTCCATACTTAACTCTAAGGTTACCAGGGTTTCCTTCTTAACCTGTACCCTTTCTAGACCATATTCAAGGCCTTCTTGTTCATTCTACAATTGTCTACCCTACATGTCAGGTTCATCTTTTCCTAAACAAACCACGAGTTGTGTTTCAAGTTAACCCATAATCTAGTTGGGTTTGTATCACAATTTTTTTTTTGATATGTAGACTCTTTTGTATTCTTTTTAAGAGAATAATATCATCGATCTTAAAGATCATACCTATCATGGTTTAAGAAACTAGAACTTATCATCCATCATCTTTCCAAATTGATGGTGGCCTCTATATGTAATATTGATCACTATTTTAAAGAAATACACTCGACCCTCTTACCATTTTAGCTTAGTCAATAATGGAAGGGTGGCATAGATAAATGAAAACATGGATGATGCATTTGAAAAATACATTCACATAGGGTTTATACCCCTTACATGGGTTTGAAATTTGAACCATACAATACTAGTTAATAATCAAAACATATTCGATCAGAAGATAACTACGATCGCCATAATATGGCTCACATAACTGTGCAACTAACACAATAGTCACACCTTGAAAGGTTCCCAAGGCTTGGTCCAGCCGATAAGGCTCTATCAAAAATAATTCTGTACAAGTAGGTCATAGGCCATGTAGCCCCAAAAGGTGGTCAATCAAACATTATACTTAGCTCAAGGCCAAACTCACAGTCACAAGAAATACAATATAATATTCCTATCAAACTTTCCTAAAAGTATAGTGACTTCCAAAATAAAGTTATTGAAATCGAATTGCTTCAAAGGAATCAAATTACCTCAATAATTGAGCTTTGAATGAGGCTTGCCTCTGATTTTTATAATACTTCAAATTTCTCTACTTTTAACCTTGTTGTGGGATGAATCTTTCCCAAAGTTCACTCTCTTTTCCCTTCCCCTATTCATTTCAAAATGAAAAAAAAAACACATTTTTGTTTTGCTTGTGGCTGGGTGTTACCTGCCATAGCCACTATCCTCTATTTTGAGTATTTCCTTTATGATTCGATAGGCCACGTCCAAAGTTGTTTTCTCCTTAAGATGTTTCATTGATTTCCACAGTCTAATTCATAATATATCAGTTATCCATTTGAATTCATTATGAATTTTGAATATATATGTATATATATATGTGTATGATTTACACGTACACGTATATATATATATATATATATATATATATATATATATATATATATATATATATATATTTGTGTGTGTGTGTGTGATCCGGAGGATATTTTCACTAAAAATTGAAGTATCTCTAATACTCCAGATTTTAGCACCATTAAAAAGAGCTCGATGTCCTGATTGCAGCGCAACTTGAATGGAGTCAAATAGAGCTATGGAGTCCAAGTTATTGCCGGTCAAAGTTCAGTCAACAACTTGTCAACTCAGGGCCCAGGGCAAGGAAAAAGGTCAAAATTTAATGTCACCAAAAGTGTTAAAAATTGATGTCAACACAAATACCTCGGCAAGATCTTTCTGACGGTGTTTGTTTTGCGCAAATCGGAGCTCATATGTGCGAGATATGGAAGGTCAAAGCTCATGGTTGACTAGGTTGACTTGAAGGTACAATGATGACATCAGCATGACATCATCATGCTGACATGGATGAATCATGAGGTGACACATGGTGGCTTCCCAAAGTTATACGTGGCGGAAATTTGTTGGACATGGCTTTATTTAAAAAATATATAAAATAAATAAATAAATTAATAACAGCCATGACCTCCATTTTAATAATTAAATCACTTCCTTAAGAAAAAAACGTGGCCCTCCCTATAAAAGGGGATCACCATTATTTAAAAAAAAAATCATGCTATTTTTCAAGCTACCTTTTTTTTAGGGAAAAGAAATTGATCCCTATTTTTAAGGGATGTAAATAGCCCGTAACCAAACTCATCCCCTATTTTAAATGAGAATTTCAAACCAACATTGTATATTGTATGGTTTTAAAATACAAGTGGCATTGGATGGTTTTGTGGAAATTTGGAAACGAAATACTCCTTAGTTTAATAAATTCCCTCCAAGTTGTAAAACAATAATCCTTTTAAAAGGATTAGTTGTAACTTATGGAAACAGGAAAAGCCCGAATGTAATATGTGTGACAAGGCATAGAAACCATTTAATTATTTTTTTTAGGGGATTTTTTTTGATAAGGCGGATTTTTCCAAAATATTTACTATGTAAGGGGGATTAAGTTGAAATTCCCAAATCAATTGGTTTTTCACCAAGTTGGGAATATTTTGTGTATAAAAGGGGGAAGGTATGCTCTTAGGAGTTAAGTAGAATTTTCAAGTCCAGGTGGTGAAGTTTTGAATCAAAGGAATTAGGAGATTTTTCTGAGGAGATTATTTTGAGCCTTTTTGTAAGTCAGAGTATTGTCATGTTGCCGAAGTGCTCTTGGTGCAATTGTAATTCTATGTTTAGAGATTAATCAGATCGGTCTCACTCTATTGGAGCAGACCCGAAGACGTAGTCACGTTTGTGGCGAACTCCATTATTAGATCGTTTACACTCTCTCTCTCTTCTTCTTTCTCAATTTCGTTCTTTTCACCTTCATTTTTTAATGCATAATTTCAATAATGTATGCATGAATTGTATTTTCGCTTAATTCACATGTTAATGTGTTAATTTTGTTTATGTAATTTGGATTTCATAATTTGTAAACACTAAGCATTCTGCAAGCAATTAGTCTAGATCCTAATCAGATCAAGTGGTATAAGAGCTTTTGGTGACTATTATTGCAGTTGGTTTGAATGCTAACAAGATCCAGGATTCAGAAGGGCGAAGGCAAGCTTGAGGAATTTAATCCTGAGATCAGGAAACAAAGAACTTTTTCGAAGATGTCTGTGTTTAGAATGGAGGTACCTGAAGAACTCATTGAGCAAGAATTTTGAAGAGATTTTTGGCAGATGAAAGCTGTGTTAGAGATGCTACTCAAAGAAAGGGAAGAATGCTTTAAACGTGAAGAAGATCATGGAGATAGTAAAAGCAAGAAGCAATCAGGAGGTGGTGATGAACCCCAAAAATCTCCTCCATCTACTCCTCCTTCTCCTCATTCTCCTTCTTCTACACATTCTCTTTCTGGTAATCCTTTTAAGGGTTTAAATAAGCCTCAAATTAAATTGGATGTTAAATTTGAACTACCTAAGTATTGTGGTGAATTAGATGCTAAAAAACTAGATGATTGGATTCAACAAGTAGAAGTCTATTGTAGAGTTCAAAATCTCTTTGATGATGCTTCTAGGATCCAGTTAGCCACTCTTTGGTTGGGAGGTTCAACTCTTACCTGGTGGGAGAGTAGGGCTAGAGCAGAAATTTCATAGCATGGCAGAGTCAATTTATCTTGGTTAGAATTTATTAATGCCCTTAAAAAACAATTCTATCCCTTAGGTCACATGTAGCAATTAATGATGAATTGGCAAGTGTTTAAACAAGGGAAAGGTCAAACTGTCCAAGAGTACACCCATGAATTCAGAAAGAAGGCTATTGCATTAAATGTACCTTTGTACACCCAGGATACTTTGTTAAAGTACATAGGAGGTCTTCATTCATATCTCAAACATTCCATTTTGGTTTTGAACCCTTGTAATTTGGATGAAGTGTCTATTCAAGCTACACACTTAGAGTCGAGGGGAAAGGGTTCTTTCATTGATAATGATAACTTTGTAAAGAAATCTTCTAAGGTTGCAGAGACAGGGAAAGGAAAGAAGACAGCTACAGTCAAGAAGGATGATAGGTTTTCTTGCACTCATTGTGACAGGAATGGTCATGATGAAGATCATTGTTGGAAGTTGCATCTTGAATTGAAGCCTAAGTGGGCTCAGAGACAGAATTAGAAACAAAAGGGTAAGGAGAAAGCCACAAGTGTTGTTATGGATCTTGGTTCCAAATCTGATGATGAAACTAAGATAATAGCTATGGGTATGAAAGGTAAAGCTCCTCTTTCCAGTGTTTCCTTTGATAGTTGTGCTTCTTCTTCTAAAGTTAATGATGTCTCTGAAGATAAGAAAAGGAATGAGCTGTTTCATTTAAGGGTTGTTTCTAAGAACATTAAGATTGATGCACTCATAGATAGTGGTTCTCAAGTTAACTTAATTTTTGAAGATGTTGTAAGAAACTTGGGATTGAAAACTACATTGCATAAGAAACCTTATCCACTAGGTTGGATTTGCGAGAATGATAAATTGCAAGTAACAAGACAATGCACTTTAAAATTCACAATCACAAGTATGTTTGTGGATGAAGTACAATTTGATGTGGTTCCACTAGATATCTGTGGGATAGTTCTGGATAGCCCTTATCTATATGATCGGAAAGCTATTTTCTATAGGGAAAAGAATCATTATCATTTGTTTAAAGATGGCATTCAGTATATTGTACATTCTCACAGGATTAAGACTAGTCGTTCTTTTGCAAACACATGGCAATTTAAGAGGGTGTTTAATGCAAGTAAAGATTTAACTCTCATGTCTGTTAGCACAGGTGGTTCTAGACAGGAACTTGGAGCAGCTAACCAGGGTCAAATGTCGCAGAATGCACCCACAATGTAGGATGAGGGAATGGTTATTGAAAGCATTGATGGTCCCTTGGGTAAAAATGTTTCTCATGTGAAAGATCGATATGTTGATGAATTATTCTCTTTCATCTCTGCATCATTGTTCAGCTTGATTCTAGTCAATTTTTGTTGGTTAGTGGCTACGACAGTTGATGTAGATGCTTATGGAAGTGATAGAATGATGTTTATGATCAACAATGTCGTTGCAGTATTCATTGTGTTTGTGAGCCAGGTATATGGATGTACAGATGATACAGGACAAGTGGGGAGGCCAAGTCCTCACTTAATGTCTAAATAAATGCCACTTTTGGAGGTCCAAAAGTTCTCCAGTGGGGAGGCCTAATCTAGAGGATATTTTCACTAAAAATTGAAGTGTCTCCAATACTCTAGATTTTAGCACCATTAAAAAGAGCTCGATGTCTTGATTCCAACACAACTTGAATGGAGTCAAACAGAGCTATGGAGCCCAAGTTATTGTCGGTCAAAGTTCAGTCAACAACTGGTCAACTCAGGGCCCAGGGCAAGAAAAAAGGTCAAAATTTGATGTCACCAAAAGTGTTCAAAATTGATGTCAATGCAAAGAGATCAGCAAGAGCTTTTCAACGGTGTTAGTTTTGTGCAAATCGAAGCTCGTATGTGCGAGATATGGAAGGTCAAAGCTCGTGGTTGACTAGGTTGACTTGAAGGTACAATGATGACGTCAGCATGAGGTGACACATGGTGGCTTCCCAAAGTTATACGTGGCAGAAATTTTTTGGACATGGCTTTATTTAAAATATATATATAAAAAATAAATTAATTAATAACAGCCATGACCTCCATTTTAATAATTAAATCACTTCCTTAAGAAAAAAACATGGCCCTCCCTATAAAAGGGGATCACCATTATTTTAAAAAAAAATCCAGCTATTTTTTAAGCTACCTTTTTTTTAGGGAAAACAAATTGATCCCTATTTTTAAGAGATGTAAATAGCCCGTAAACAAACTCATCCCCTATTTTAAATGAGAATTTCAAACCAACATTGTATATTGTATGGTTTTAAAATACAAGTGGCATTGGATGGTTTTGTGGAAATTTGGAAATGAAATACTCCTTAATTTAATAAATTCCCTCCAAGTTGTAAAACAATAATCCTTTTAAAAGGATTATTTGTAACTTATGGAAACAGGAAAAGCCCGAATGTAATATGTGACAGGGCATAGAAACCATTTAATTATTTTTTTTTAGGGGATTTGTTTTGATAAGGGGGATTTTTCCAAAATATTTACTATGTAAGGGGGATTAAGTTGAAATTCCCAAATCAATCGGTTTTTCACCAATTTGGGAATATTTTGTGTATAAAAGGGGGAAGGTATGCTCTTAGGAGTTAAGTGGAATTTTCAAGTCCAGGTGGTGAAGTTTTGAATCAAAGGAATTGGGAGATTTTTCTGAGGAGATTTTTTTGAGCCTTTTTGTAAGTCAGAGTATTGTCATGCTGTCGAAGTGCTCTTGGTGTAATTGTAATTATATTTTTGGAGATTAATCGGATCGGTCTCACTCTATTGGAGCGGACCCGGAGACGTAGTCATGTTTGTGGCGAACTCCATTATCAGATCGTTTGCACTCTCTCTCTCTTCTTCTTTCTCAATTTCATTCTTTTCACCTTCAGTTTTTAATGCATAATTTCAATAATGTATGCATGAATTGTATTTCCACTTAATTCACATGTTAATGTGTTAATTTTGTTTATGTAATTTGGATTTCATAATTTGTAAACATTAAGCATTCTACAAGCAATTAGTCTAGATCCTAGTCAGATTAGTGTGTGTGTGTGTGTGTGTGTGTGTGTGTGTGTGTGTATGTATATATATATATATATATGTATATATATGTTTCTATATGCATTTATATACAAGTTACTTGTTTTTGGATGGATCAAAGGTTCCATACACTATCATTTAAAGTAAGGAAATTGAATTTTCAGTTTGAGCATGTATATATATATTTCTACACTAAAGAAAATAAATTTATTTACAGATGATTGCTTTTGTTTCTTTCAAATCACAAAGTTTTGAATAGAAAATTTTATCTACAAACCATTCATTTTCAAACAATGAAACAATTCAAGTTTGGAAATTACTTTCTATTATATATACAATTTAGTTCAAATGCAAGTCGTCATGCCATTGTGGTGTGTTCACCCAGATTCCAACTAGCTTGCCATTTGATCCAGCTAAACAATCCTTTTTCAACCATGTTCTCATCCTTCAACCTATCACCTTGCAACTGCACACACTTGCACTTGAAAATTGATTAGTAACATTCAATTCATGGTAACATATAAAATAATTTTTTAAAATTTCACAAAGTCAACATTAGTCAACTTCTTTCATTCAATTTTTGAATATTCTAGAATGTTCCTTTAATATTTATTGAATTTATTCAATAATTCCACATACCATATTATAATAAATATGCAATAAAATTGGGTTATGACATACCTCAATGATAGATTGAAAATCTAAAGAGTTGATTAGACTTTGTCTAACTGACTCTTTCCTCCTAAACGTCCATGAGGAGAAGATAGCATCTTCATTATAAAATAAACTTGGTGATATTTATTAGCGAAAGTAGAGATGGTAAATAAGTTGTTCCTAAGAAAAAAGTTATACTCCTTGAAGATGGAGGAAGGTGCATCTATAGCATACCATTTGAATCTTTTTAACATGTATGCTGCTCATTTGGCATCTGTAGGTGTAAACATTGATGAAGAGGATAAATTTTTGCTTTTGTTATGCTCCTCTCTTGACATGTGGGACCATCTGGTGATGGCTATTGGAAGTACAACAACTACTTTCAAAATGGAAGATGTGGTTGCTTCACTGTTGTCAAAATAAATTCTAAGGACATCTTTTGAGATGGACAAGGAGGATCTTGTTGTTTGGGGTAGATCAAAGGAGAGAGGCAATAAGAAAGACAAAAGGTCTAGGTCCAAGTTGAAAGGGAGATCAAAATCTCCTAGTAAAAAGTCGAAGGTGAAATGTTGGAATTATGGGCAGACACTACATATCTGGAAAGATTGCAAAGAGTAGAAAAATAAGAACAACAAAAACAACTCTTTGGATAAAGATTCTTCTTAGAGTGATGTTGATGCCTTCATTGCTTCCTTGGAAACCCAATCATCAGATGATGTCTAGATGATTGAATTAGGTGCACCTTTTCACATGACATCTCATAGAGATTAGTTCATGAAGTATGAAAAGTATGTTGGTGGAAAGGTGTGTCTGGCAAGTGAATCATCTCTTGAAATTGTTAGCCATGGAAGAGTCAAAACTCAATTTCCTAATGGAAGAATCAAAGGAATTGATGGTGTAATGCACATACCAGTTCTGGATCATAATTTTCATTCTATAAGTAAGTTGAATGATGTTTGCATGCAAGTTTCTTTCTCAAATGGTGGCTATAAAATTACCAGAGGCTCTATGGTGTTGGCGAAGGGTGCACATATTGGAACTCTATACAAGTTGGATGCACATGTTTGATGTAACAATGTCTCTGCAAAGTTAAGAAAACTTGCTCATAAAGGGAAGGAGAATGCTATTTCTCTGGGTGAAAACGCCTTGGAAGTGAAAGTCCTAGTAGAGAAAAGCATTTGTGGCATCATAGACTAGGCCACATAGAAGAAAAAGGCTTAAAAGCCTTAAAAATAAAAACTTGGTTGAAGGGCTCAATTATTGTAACCTTGAGTTCAATTTTTGTGAACATTGCATTTATGGAAAGCAACATCGTGTTTCATTTTACTAAAGTCCTCACCAATCTTTTGGTATACTGGATTATGTTCACTTTGATGTATTTGGTCTAGTGAATGTTCCTTTGTTATTGAAGTCTAAATATTGTGTCATTTATAGATGATTATTCGAGAAGTGAATTTGTGTATTTTCTGAAAAGTAAGTCATAAGTGTTTAGTCAATTTAAGGAGTTTAAAAACCTAGTAGAAAATTAGACTGGAAGGAAATTTAAATACTCAAGGACGGATAATGGCAGTGAATTTTTTCTATAGATTTTGAAAGGTATTGCAAAGACCATGGGATCAAAAGGCATTAAACTACACCTTATACTCTGCAATAGAATGGAGTTATTGAAAGATTGAAAAAAATGTTGATGGAAAGGGCAAAAAGTATGTTGAGCATTATTGGTTTGGAGCAGAATTTTTGGGTTGAGGCTATGGCTACAACATGTTACTTGGTAAATTGATCTCCCTCTTCGATGCTCATGGACAAAAAACCTATGGAAGCATGGTCTGGTACGAATCCCTCTCTGAAAAATGTCAGAATCTTTGGCTGTGGGGCATATGCTTATGTGTTGAATGAGAGAAGATCTAAATTGGATAACAAGGTTGTAAAGTGTATCTTCATTGGCTATGACATAGGTGTGAAAGGATACAAGCTTTGGAATCCTGTTACTAAGAAGGTGTTTTACAGTATAATTGTAATATTTTGTGAGATGAAACCTTCTACAGTGGATCTTCAGTTAGAGATGAAAGAATACAAGAGGAAGTATGTAGTTAAAAATCCTCTAACTCTAGATAAAGAGGAACTATGAACTTCAAGTGTACCTGATACTAAGGAGAGCTCAAACAATTTTGAGAGTTCTGAAGAAGAAGAACCACAACCTCAGCCTCATCCAATGAGGAGGTCTACACGAGAGAAGTGGCAACTTGAAAGGTATGGATATTCTATGTTGGATTCAAGTTGTGCCTATGCTTTGATTACTAGTACCAGATGAACCTAGGACTTTGAAAGAGGAAATTAAAATATCTGATTTGGATTCCTAGTTGGAAGCCATGAATGAAGAAATGGCATCATTGAAAAAGAATGAAACTTGGGATTTGATACATTTTCCTGAAGGTCAAAATCCTATTGGCTATAAATGGGTATTTAAAAAGAGAATTGGTCTAGATGGAAATGTGGAGAAGTATAAATCCAAGTTTTTCATGAAAGGTTATTCCTAGGTAGAGGGAATCAATTATGGAAAAATATTTTCTCCTATAGCAAAGCTGACATCTATTAGATATCTACTGTCACTTGCAGCTGTGTATGCCTTAGAGATTGAGTAGATGGATGTGAAGACAACATTTCTTCATGGATATTTGGAAGAAGAAATTTATATGTCCCAGCTGGAGAACTTCATTGAAAAAGGTAAAGAAAATATAGTTTGCAAGTTAAATAAATCTTTGTATGGTTTAAAACAATTTCCTGGAATGTGGTATCAGAAGTTTGACACATTTGTGTTGTGATTGGGATTTGTAAAATAAAATTCAGATCATTGTGTGTATTTTAAATCTAAAAAGGGTTGGTTTCTTATTATTGCTTTGTATATAGATGATATGTTATTCTTTGGCAATATTAAGGGTATGATTTATGATTTAAAATTTAAATTGTCAGCATAGTTTGAAATGAAAATTTAGGTGCCACAAGGTATATTATGGAGATGGAAATTAGAAGGGATAGGGGAAATAAAAAACTTGGGCTCAACCATTGTAAGTACATCAATGCTATCCTTGAGAGGTTTAGTATGACAAATTGCAAGCAATTAATTGTTTCAGTGTTGTAGGGAATGAAGCTATACTAAGATGGAGGACATGACCAAGGTTCCTTATGTAGGTGCAGTTGGCAGTTTAATGTACGTAATGGTCTTAACTAGGTCTGACATTGCCCAAGCAGTGGGAGTACTTAGTTGGTTTATGGCTAATCCAAGAAGGTTGCATTGGGATGTTGTGAAATGATTGTTTAGATATTTGAAAGGTACTTCTCAGTATGCTTTATGTTATTATGGTAACTCGGTTGGGTCATAGAGATCTATTAGCATTCATGGATATGTGGATTCTGATTGGGTAGGGGACATTGAAAGTAGAAGATCCACTAGTGGATATATCTTCATGTTATTTAGTGGTGTAGTTAGTTGGATGAGCAAGCGGCTGCTTTATCTACTATTGAGGCAAAGTACATGGTAGCAACTCATGCCTACAAGGAATCCATTTGGCTCATACATTTTTGGTATGATATTGGGTTTAATGTAGGGTATATTACTATTGTTTGTCAGTTAGAGTGCTATTTTTTGGAAAAAATCCAAATTTCCATGCTAGGACGAAGCATATCGATGTACAATATTATTTCATTTGTGATATGGTACAGGATGTAAAGGTTAATCTAGAAAAGGTGTTCATACTCTAGAGAATATTGTTTATGCATTGAAAAATCCTATGAGCACAAATAAGTTCAAGTGGTGTGCCAGTTTGATGGGCCTTGGGGCCTATGATATTCAGTAACTTTGAGGTTTTTAAAAGGGTCCAGTGAATTATTCATCAAGTGGGAGCATATTGGAATTGTGTGCCTCAAATTCACTGGTTAGACCCCAGCTTGGCTTTCATCAAGTTTGGATCACACTAAGTTGAGTGTGTTTTCCTTTACTGCTATCCCGCGGATGTTCACATGCCTTGGTCAATGGCTTGGGTGGTAGTGTCGTTCTATTGTTGCCCTGTGCCAAGCCTCTTGGCTTACTAGCAGTGGTACAATGTAACGACTACCCCACAATGAAGCATTTAGCTACATGTGGTATGGCAGTACTACTTGCTCGCAATAGTCTTAGAATGTTCATGTGGTAGAGTGGTGTTGGTGGGAGATGATATATTGTCTCATCAATGTTGTGATATATTGAACCATGTACCCTACCAGCCCGTAGGTGCCTTGGTGGTACCAGGCTGGTGCTAAGCAAGAGAGCGAGGATTGGATGATGTCGATGGAGGATGTGTAACTAGGTGATTTAGAAGACTGTGGATATCGATGTTATGTTGAGAGTTTGGAGAGAGCTTGGATAAAGTCCTGTAGGCAGTTTGACATGTTGTTGATAGTTGAAGGGTTTTGAGACCATTTGGGAACTAAATTGACTGGTTCCTTGTATTTTTTGGAATGCAAAATGAATGTGGTATGTAATTGAACAGATGTTGTATGGAATTGTAACATTCCGTAACATTGAATGGTTCAATCGGTGAACGAGGTTGATCAAGGAAATTGCTGCTGTAATTGACAGTGTGAGTTAACATCTGAAAGCATAGTTTTTAACTTTGTATGTAATCATTATTTACTTTAATACAAAGAGATTTTGCTTGGTGTGTGGGTTTTTCTCCCGTAATGGTTTTCCCACGTAAATCTGGTGTTCAATTCTGTGTGATTGTATTAATTTTTTCTACTCTGTTATTCTATTAATGTGCATCTTAATGAACTATAACTTGAAATTGGATGGCATATCTACATTTCTCTTCTAATAATTGGCATTAGGAAAGTGTTTCTACACTCTTCTTTCCTTACATGCTTGGATAAGGAAAGGTATAAATTTATTTGGTCCTAATATCAAGTATGTGATGAGTGGATCTGATTGTGGTCATATATTGATTTAGAAGAAGAAATGTGGCCAATTGGTGCATCTAATGCAAGGAGACAAAGATGTGGTTAATTATTTGTAGTCTCATCCCCATATGATTGTTCTTGCCAAAAGTTGAATTAAGAAATCCTTCAAAATTTGGTCACCTATAGTAGATCATCTAATAACATGTTTTGGTGATGTTGAAGAGGTAGTTGTAACATCATGAAAATAAAGAGGATTAAAGCAATAAAAATGCAATTAAATTTGAATGTAAACTAAGCTAAAAAACAAAGCACAAGGAAAGCATAAATGAAAATATCTCACCAAGCATCAATATAGTTCCATGAATAACCTTTGTTGTCCTTCTCCATTTCACTATGATAGTATTCTCGCCCTCATATTTTTAGTATGTGTGCAAGTATAGCCTCAATAGAAGTGATAATAGTGAAATATCAAAGATTATAAAACAAGTGCTCCAAAAGTCATCATATTTCACGAGGAGTAACAATGATGAAGGTTAGGTCAATTTATAGAAAATAGGGTTTTCGAATGATAGGCTCATATTGAAAGATAGATGAACGATTTAGATTAAAAGACTCGACATGAATTGAAATTAGTGTAAGTAGTGACGTGAGTGATAAGAGATGAAAGGTGGGAATTAAGATTAAATAATGATTTAATCTTTAGTTGAACGTATTCAGAAATTAGAAGAATAATGATCACATGCAAAGATGAGGATTAGCATGGAGGAAATGGTTTGTTTGTATGCATGAATAAATTAATTAATTAAATAAAGTTATTTAATTAATAAATGTGTGCACATAGAAGAATTAAAACAAGATAACTGACTAATTAAAACATAGAGTCTATTTGTCAAAAACAATCAAACATTAAATCAGGAGATAGCTGGCTGATTTAATTAAATCTTGACTTAAGCGGTAATGAATAATTAGATAACTAGGTGATTACCCAATTATAGAAGAATATACCAAGAATAGTTCCTTTTATGAATTAAATGATTATTTAATTCAACATTCAAAATCAAAGGATTAAATAAAGTAAGATTTATTTAATTGATTGGAGAAAAGATTTAAAGAATAATTAAAGTATTAAAGTATTTATTTAATTATAGTCGAAGGTGTGATAAGAATAAATTAAATAAGAATTTATTTAATTTTAGAAAGAGGATAAAGTGAATTAGTGATGTAATTAAATAATTAACATTTATTCAATTAATCAAGATTGAATAATGGTAAAATGAATTAATTAAATAATTACAGATATTTAATTAATAGCGGAATAAATGTTAAAATGAATTAATTAAATAATTAAAGTTATTTAATTAATAGATGAGAAATAACTTTAGAAAATAATTAAATAATTACATTATTTAATCATGACAAATGAAGGTACAAATTATGAAGAAATTTAAGTCACAGGCCTAGACCAAATTTTAGTGTCTACATTTTTCCCCTCTTTGATACAATGCAGTTTATCACATTGCATCAAAGAAAATAGATTAGAAACATGCCCAGTCATGCCCCACTATGAAATAGGTTAGGGTATGCCCCCTCGGGAAAAATGACAAATTTTCAAAAAATTCCAAAAAAAATTGGAAATTGTCCCGATTAGTCAATTTGACAGCTAGTGTTGAAAGAAATCGGTTTTGACGAAGTTTTTTAGGTGAAAAGGTCACTAGAAATTGGTAAAAGAGTGCGCCCAATACACAAGGTTTGAAAAATCCCTCCAAAGCCCTAGGTATAAATAGAAATTGAGTGGAAATCCAATTCATTTTCACCCCTCAAGTTAGAAAATTGTGATTTTTGCTTTGGATCCCTTTGCAACCATGTCGTTGGTTCCTCACTCACAACATCTTGGATATAAGATTCGAACGTTTAGACACCCTACAGATGCAGGACCCTCGGTAAGTACTCGAACATTGTCTTTTGAAATTTTTAATTTCACGCAGTTTTAGGCATTTAATTCATTTTTTTCTCATGCATCACTTTTTAAATCACCGCATATGTAGAAGAAAGATCAAAATAAGAACTATCAAAGCAACAACATGCAATTAAAATCTAATGTAAAATAAGTTAAGAACAATGGAAAGATAAAGTGTAAATAATAGAACCATCTCACTGAATATCTACACAATTCCATGCATAACCTTGATTGTCCTTCTCCATTTTGCCGTTGTAGTATAATTTCCCTCATATTTCTTTGTGCAAGTATAACTTATGATAGTATGATTCAACAAAACATCGAAGATTCAAATAATTGATTACTTCCAAAAGTCATAAGATTTCAGGAGAGGTAATAATGATGAAGGTCAAGCCAATTTATAGAAAACAGGGTTTTTGAATGACAAAGTAAGATTGAAAGATAGAAAGATGATTAAGATTGAAATATTTGACATGCATTGAGATTAGTGTTAGTAGTGACGTGAGTGATAAAATATAAAAGGTGGAGATTAAGATTAAATAATAATTTAATTTTTAGTTGAATGTGTTCAAAACTTTGAAGAATAATGATTGCATGTAAAGATGAGGATTAGTATGGAGGAAACGGTTTGTTTGAACGCACAAATGAATGAATGAATTAAATAAAGCTATTTAATTAATAATTTTTTTCATGCAAAAGAATAAAACAAGATAACTAACTAATTAAGATAAAGAGTCTATTTGTTAGAGACAATCCGATATTAAATTAGGAGATAATTGACTGATGTAATTAAATCTTGGGTTAAGTGGTGAAAGAATAATTAGATAAGTAAGCGATTAACCAATTATAGAAGAATATGCCAAGAATAATTCTTTTTATGAATTAAATGATTATTTAATTCAACATTCGAAATTTGAGGACTAAATTAAATAAATTAAGATTTATTTAATTGACTGAAGAAAAGGCTAATGAATAATTAAATAATTAAAGTGTTTATTGAATTATAGTAAAAAGTATGATAAGAATAAATTAAATAAGAATTTATTTAATTTCAGAAAGAGGATAAAGTGAATTAGTGACATAATTAAATAATTAACATTTATTTAATTAATCAGGATTGAATAATGGTAAAATGAATTAATTAAATAATTAAGGTTATTTAATTAATAGAGGAATAAATGTTAAAATGAATTATTTAAATAAATTTATTTAATTAATAGAGGACCAAGGACTTTAGAAATATAATTAAATAATTAACATTATTTAATGATGACAATGAAGATGAGAATTATGAAGAAATTGAAGTCGTAGGCCTAGACCAATTTTTAGTGTCTACATTTTTCCGCTCTTTGATATAATGTCATTTTGAAATTGTGTCAAAGAAAAAGATAGAAAAAAATGCCCTAGTGAAAGTAGGATGAGGAAGGATGATGAGGAAGTAGTGGTATGCCCCCTTGAGATGACAAAAAATTTCAAAGAAAACAAATGTGTTCTCGAAATGGATAAGAGGACTAGAAGATGAAGGAAAAAAAAGATAAAGGAACATAGATAAGGGTGGTGAAGATGCAAAAAAGAAGAAATGTTAGTGCAAAAAGATGAATGTTAGTATTAGAAATCTTCAATGTTTTTCCAAAACACAATAGGCCTTGCATTAAATCATCATTGGGTGGTAACTAATACAAATGGAGACAAACACCATGATATGAGATAGATAAAGGTGTGCAAGGTCATCCACCTACTAAAAATAGATAGTCGCAGACAAGGAGTATCCTAACTCATACTAAGGGCACAGTTGCCCCAGTCTTTTTGTCAAGAAAAACCACATACAACAAACAAATAAAAGACATGTCATGAGACGTCATCACTCCTCTAAATCCTTCATGGGAAATCCTTGAGGAAAATAGTAACATGACTCAAAAATCAAAGCCAAAAGACAATCGACAAATAGTAGTCAAAGAAAATAGAATTCTGATACATCATTGCTTCTCTAAATCCTTCATGGGACATCCTCGAGAAAGCTAGTAACAGGATTCCAAACTAAAGCCAAATAAAATGATAAGATAAACAAGCCACAAAGTCAAAAGTCAGTAAAATATTTTCCAAAACTTGATTTGTTTGTTTGATTGTTTTGATTGAGCCTAATTTTAGGAAGGACACATACCGTATAAGACGTTGAGTCTAGTTTCGATTTTGTGACTATATGTATAATGCATGACAAAGCCTAGTTTTAGAAAGACACGTATAGTATAAGACGTTGAGTATGATGTTGTTGATGTGACAACCTATGTAAGGCTATGATGATTGTTTGACAATATCTATATTTAGGAAGGACTCATCCTATATAAGACATAGGTTGATTGCTTTGATGATGTCTGTTTTTAGGAAGGACACATCCTATAGCAGACATAAGTTGATTTGTTTTGGTTGTTGCTTTAGCAATTTATTTGATTTCACTTGATAACCTTGTTGATTTGTTCACCTTGTTGATGCATGACTTGATGTGATGTGTTTATAATTGATTGTGTTTGATGACAAACCCTAAAGGACTGACCTAGTGTGGCCTCGGGGGCTCATCAATTTATGGCCTTGCCTATGTTATACATGCAGAGACCTCATAGTTCAACTAGACTTTGACTAACAAGACTGACTAAAAAATATTTGATTGATTTAAAAATATGATATGTGTGTGATAGTGAGTATGACGAACCCTAATGGACTAACCTAGTGCGGCCTCCGAGTCTCGTTGATTGATGGCCTTGCCTACGTTATACATGCAAATACCTCGTATTTCGACATGACCAATGACCTTGCCTTATAGACAATGGATTGAATCATGATTTTATACAGACAAACCTAAAAGGACTGACCTAATGCCTCAGGGGCACAACAATAAATGGCCTTGCCTACTCCCAATCATAGAGGCAACGTAGTTCGACAATGACAAAGATTGACTGGTGCAACTGACTCTGACTCTATTTTTTTAATTTTTGACCTGTTTTGATTTTTTTGTCTTTTTTGAAAATTTCTAATGTTTTTGGACTTTTTTAGGATATTTTGTGATGTTTTTGGATTTTATGAGGATCGTGACAAATGCATGTGAATTATACCTATAAGAAAGTGAGCAAGCATGCACAAGAATCCAAGGAAAACCATGATCTTGCCCCTAGTCAACCTAAAAACCAATTGAGAGGTGATGAGGATGATGACGATGTTGTTTTATGTGGGAAATACACATCCCAAAACAACATGAGGATGAAGATAATGTGACTAAAGGATCAAGGTTTACAACAAGACTACAAACAAATCCAAGGAATGCTTTGAATGATGCACTAGGATGCATAGCAATATTGTATAGATTGGGCTTGTTGCATTTGGAATGAATTTTCAGGATTGGATGGGATGATGGAAGATCCTTAGACCATTGACAAGGGAAAAACCAAGGCATATGATAGGTATGAATAGATGATGGGTGGCTTTGGTAAAAGATAAGTGACATGAGGATTTTTGGCTAGAAAAATTATCATATGGTCTCCAAGGACTATGTCATATAAGGATAACTCATTTTCTTCAAGGTATGGATTTGAAAAATGCTATGAAGGCTATGACATGATATTTCATGGATAGTGAACGACCAAAGAATAGACATGTCAAGATTTTTTCCAAAGCATGATTTATGTTTGTACCCCAGTCCTTATCAAGAACAAAGTAGGTGGGAAAATGGAGACGAGACAACTTGCCCCCAAGTGTAATGGTCCACATAGATAATTTCTTACACATGATGCCTGTTTGCCAGGTTTTCATCATGGTACTTATCCAAAGCACCATAAGCATGGTTTTCACTACTGGATAAAATTATTCACTTAAATCTTCTTCTTTTTTCTTTTTGGTGTCACCAAGATGCCTATTTTCCAGGTTTTCATCAAGGTGACAATTTTTTTGTATTTTTGTATTTTTTGGATGGCCTTGATGCTTTAGATGATCAGTGATTGTGTTGAATCCATTTATGGTGCCGATGTAGAGACTGGTGCCATGATATGCCAATAATGACTTTGATGAAGTAGTTTCCTTGCTAGGTTCATAACACTTGCATATAATTGATTGATGTCATTGTGATCTTTGTTGATACTAGAGTTGGCCTTATCAGAATACACACATTGTGATAGAGTGCCATAAGAGTTCTTACGATAAAGATTTGCTTCCAAGATGTGATGGATTTGTGACATGGGATTTTTGGACTTTATGTGAGATGTAGGATTATGACGAATGATGGTAGACATGTTTGGAAATTTAGATGTAGGAATTTTCATTTGCCAAACTTGGGGTGATGGATGATGGAGACTGAATTTCAGATTGGGATAATATTTGGAACCATGAATTTTGTATGTCTTGCTTGGTGACCATTTTAAAGGAGGTGGACATTTATTATATGTGGGAGTCCTCTTTTCTTGTGGCTCCACATTTTGATTGATTTTTACTTTTGAACTATTTTCTTTGCTTGATCCGTTTTTCTTTGGGATCCATTTTAACTTTATTTGTCCAATTGAATTTTTGATTGATTCAATGGCCTTTGATATTTTATTTTGAACTTTGAAAATTTTGTAATACTTTTGTTTTTGTTGGTTCCAAATGGAAGGTTTATTCATTTTGGAATGACACTTTATGGTATGGATGGAAGGAGTGTTGGCAACAACCTTATTGTAAGAACTACTCATGGCCTCCATTTTGATGTTTGTATCAGATAAACTTTCCCCCAATATTGAGGAGGTACCATTAACATCATTAGGTTTTCAGACTGAAGGATAACCAAGACCTTGATGTCTAGGATTTTCGTAAAACTATATTGGTTCTAGAATTCCTTGCTCATGTATGCCTAGTCCTTTTCCTTGATATTGCATGCTCTGATAGATTTTGTTTACGATGGGGTATTTTTTGTTTTGAAAGAAAGATGCTAACCCATCATTGTGTATGTGGAAATTGTTACTTGGAATCTTCTCCTCTTTAAGAAATCATGATTTGATAAAAGTGTATGATCCTAGCTGATAGGATTTCTTAGCTTCATTGACATGTTGGATAGATTTGGTTTGATTTTGTGACATATAAAATTCAAATGATTCCACTAGTGCTTCCAAGTCAATGTCAAAACCATCTTTATGGTCATTTTCATAGAGTCCAATCAACTCAGTTACAGATTGATCATTTGCAAATATGTCTAGAGTAGGAGACTCTTGTTCTAGAGGAATATCATCTATGTGTCCAAAGGAGGAAAGTGTCTCATATTGGGAAATGGATGTGTTTGGTACTTGGATAGGGTCGTCTTTAAGTGTTTTATCATGAATGGAAGAAAGGTCAAGAAGTGGATCATTTTGGACTTCTTGCTCAATAGTAGTGTCTTGATCAAAGATGTGTTTTTCTTGAATGATATGGTTGGGAAAGGAATCTTGATCAAGGATAGGTGTATTGTGGATGCCATGTTTATCTAGAAGGACTTCTTGGATGGACTTAAAGATAGGGTCATGGGATAGACTACTTTTATCTTGACATGAAGGTGAAGCCATGATGTCATGCTTTGGAATTTCTATTTAACATGTATCCTCAATTTTAGTAGATGAGATGTGACTTTGGAGACCATGAATAGATTTATTTTCATGACTAAATGTAGATTGAGATGAAGTGGCTTTGAAGGGATTAGTGGATGAAGGACTAGGATAGGACGTGGAAGCTTGGAAGGGATTAGTGGATGAGGGACTAGGATAGGATGTGGAGGCTTGGAAGGGATTAGTGTAAGGTTGGTTTCCCTTGTCAAGGTTAGGATAAGGGTGATAAGTGGACATTTTTTGTGGATTAATGGAATGGATTATGCTAAGGAACTCTTGATAATGAGGGTACATGGATGGAGGACTAGGACTTATGGATTGTTGGTAGGAAGGGTATGTGGGTAGTTGACCATTGGTTGATGTTGATTGGCATTTGGATTCGATAAATTATCTTTTGAAGTTTAAGGCTTGTTGGCATTGACCATTACAGAGTAACTGGTATTCACCTTGACTAGCAAGCATATCTAGGTAAATTGCAAACATGGTGGTGAGGCTATCACAAAAGATGGAGTATGACTAAGGTATGTGATATGAGATTTAAGGTATGAAAATGAAAAGAGGGTGACAAATGACTAGGTTCAATGACAAATTTCATTGAAGCAAGGGTTTATCCAAAGCATGGAAAGTTGACCTAATCTAAAGTCTGCAAAAGTGATTTTCCAAAAAGCTTGATTGATTTGAAGGTAATAGAGACTCCTAAGATGAACTAAAATTTACAACTAGGATGCCTATCACTATGAATGAATGATACCTAAAGGATGCAATCATGCAAAGTATGAAAAAAATTTCTTGTTTCTATTCAAGGATCACTGTAAATAGATAAATCAGATACGGGTATGACTGTTTGGTTTCAGTCTGTGTCACAGTGAATTCTTGTTTTCTAGTAATCAGACACTTGTGGTTTAGAAATGTAGATGTTGTTGGCTAGAGACACCACACAAGTCATCTGGTGTTTTCATTGATTGCAACCCTATTCAGTGATTCGATCCACATGCAAGCATTTGATCATACTAGAAGTCAAATCAAAGCTTTGTAATTAATTGTCAAACTAGAACAGAGCATCCGAAAAAATTGTGTTCATTGATTCATATGCAAATTTTATAATATCATTTTGAGTTGTAGATATTAGGGAAGGTTTTTTAGTATATGATCTATGTTATCCATGAATCTTAGAGCCTTGTATCGATTTTTGTGCAAGTTAGAAGATCCGATTGATTGTTTTTCCTGTTCATTAATGCAAGAAGGCCGACTTGGTGAATATAGCATGTTGCAGATATTTGAGGAGTATTTTTTTAAGTGTTTTTGTGTTTGAACATGTTTATTTGGGTCCTCACTATGTTGTGGATGACTTTGGCTAGTGCACATTGAAAATCATTTACAAATTGAGCTGACAGTTTGTAAATATTTTTCTATTTTGTTGAAGCCGATATTTAGCGATTAAATCCTTAGTAGCAAATATATATTGTTGGAAAAACAAGGACAAACAACTGAGAGGGGCAGTGAATCGGTTGTTACAAAATAATAAAATTTTCAAACTTTACTTAACTTAATCTTAGATTTGATGAATAAGCAATTAACCATAAGAAATTAATACATCAGAGAGACAAAGAACACAAAGATTTTTTATGTGGAAACCAGGCTGTTAGGGGAAAAACCACGGTGGATGTTAGTCCACAAGATTATACCCTGTTAAAATTATAATGAAATCAATAAAGGGGAATGCACATGCATTTAGGAACACTACCTAGATCTCACTACTCAATTATAGAAGGGGCTCACTACCCAACAATACAGAATAGGATTAAAATCTGGAGGGTATGAACTGAGAAATTAACTTTTCCACGAGCTTGATTACAGTTCCAATTAAGAATAAAAAACTCCTTCACAAATTACTTCACACCTAACTCGATCTTCTTCACACTCTACTCTATAATCGAATGATATTAGCACATACACACACAAGAGCACACTCAACACCTTTTAAAAACACACTAGATTGATGAAACAATCACTCTTATATATCTGTTACATGAGATTTCATCAATAACTTAGTTGGCCAGGAAAATAAAACATATTTTCAATGTCGGCCAAAATTTACAAATAAATTTATAAATGTGAATCCACTAAGGTCAGCCACAACATAGTGTTGACCCAAATTAACAATTCCAACATATAAATACTACAATTAATTTCACCTCAAAGATCCACAACATGCTACCACCAACATGTCAGCTAAGAACAAGAAAAATGAGCGTATGTAGGAAAAATTTCCAACCACAAGCACACTGGTCAATGTAGATGTACCACAAAGATATATCACAATCTAGAAACATCCAAGAGCACCAAGAAAAAACAAAGAAACATCCGCAGCAACTGAGATCTCCAAAATCACATAAACTTCACTCAGAAACACTAACAGAGACCACAAAAACACTGTCAAACCACAACATGATAAAATCTATAAGCGGACCTTTAAAAAATTTGGTAGATGATCTAGATACACTTAGCAGAAATCCCTTTAGTCCAAAATTTTAGAACTTCAATGTAAAGAAAAATATGCCTTCATGACCTACATAGTTCCACTGGGAACCTGGAACACTTTCTTTTACAATTTTCTCAATATCCTCGACATATACAACCTCTAATACACCAAATGCTAATAGCTTTGACATCAATGACAACCACATATCAACAACACATCCACAACATCAAACAATCTCCCCCTTTGGCATTGATGGCAACACATGATGTAAAAAATACAATGAATCTGACATACTTGCTTTCCCTTTGGTTCTAACTCTTCTCCTCAATTTCTCTTTGATTCTTAAAAGGATTTTTCACATTGCACTTCTCCCCCTTTGACATCAATGGAAAAGGTAACCATGACCTTTCCATATAGACACTTTGAACCGCATATCTACACATTTGACTACTCCCCCTAAGTAGCAGCCACAAAAACATCAATTTGGATCAAAATATAGCAATGTAGCTCACAGATTGATGCAATTAAATGCATCTTCTTAGCTTTCATTAGGAGGGGTGATTGCCCCTAGCATTCCTCTGAGATACTCAAAAGTATCCTTTGGCAACGACTTAGTAAAGATGTCTGTAATCTATTCTTTGGTAGGAACATACTTCAATCTAACTTCTTTCTCATTCACTTTCTCACTCAAGAAATGAAACTTGATTGATATATATTTAGCCTTAGAGTGTAGTACGAGATTCTTTAAAATATTTATTGCACTTGAATTGTCACAGTATATGGCAATAGGCTCTTCATATATCACCCTGATATCTTTCAACATTTGTTTCATTCATATTACTTGAGTACAATTATTTGCAACAAAAATATATTCTGCTTTAGCAGTAGATAGAGAAATGGAATTATGCTCTTTTCTCAACTAGGACACTAGCTTCTTCCCTAGGAAGAAAGCACCACCACTAGTATTTTTTTTGTCATCTACATCACCAACCCAATCCACATCAATATATGCACTCAGAGTGAGATCATCATCCTTTGGATACCAAAGTCCAAAGTTAACTATTTCTTTTAGATATCTGAAGATTTTGTTAACAACAATCACATGTGATTCTTTTGGATCGACTTGAAATCTGGCAACCATACATACAACATTCATAATGTTTGGCCTAGTATGGGTTAAATAAAGTGATCCACCGATCATTGACCTGTATCTAGTTTGATTTTCCTTAGGAGAATCATCATTCTGTGTTATCTTACACTGGTCACCATGGGAGTACCAATAGGATTTGAATCTTCCATCCCAAATTTCTTCAGTAGCTCTCTCACATATTTGGACTAAGATAAGAATATCCCCTTCTCTAACTAGGTCACTTGTAATCCTAGAAAGAACTTCATCTCTCCCATCATACTCATCTCAAATTCATCCTTCATCTCATTAGGAAACTCCATACATATATTGTCATCTCCTCTAAAAATGATTTCATCAACAAAGACTTGTATAATTAATTCTTTATCATGATCGAATTTGAAATATAAGTTGCTATCAAAAATACCTTTAGTGAATCCAAGCTTCAGTAAATATTTTTCCAATTTAGCATACCAGGCTTTGGGGGCTTACTTGAGTCCATATAGAGATTTCTTCTAGTGACAAACCATATCTTCCTTGTCAATCAGTTGAAATCCATCCGGTTGTTCAATGTATACTTCTTCTTCTAGTTCTCCATTCAAAAATGTTGACTTCACAATCATCTAATAGACTTTGTAGTCCTTGTATGTAACATAAGCAAGAAATAATCTAACAGCTTCGATTCTAGCAACATGGGAAAAAGTTTCTTCAAAATCAACACCTTCCATCTGAGAATACCCTTCACATACCAGTCTTGCTTTATTTTGGACCACTTCACCTTGGTCATTTAGCTTGTTCTGAAACACCCATTTAGTACCAATCACATTTTTGTCTTTAGGTCTAGGAACCAGTATCCACTTGTCATTCTTTTCAATTTGTGTCAGCTCTTCCTTCATAGCTTCCATCCAGTGTTCATCTTGGCAGGCTTTAGTGACATTTTTAGGTTCAATCTAGGAAATCAGGTAGTATTCTTCTGCAATCTTCCTTCTAGTTTTCACTCCTTTATTCTTATATCCTATAATTTGGATTTTAGAATGGTTTAGCTTTACATACCTTGGAGTTTTGGAATTTTCTTGAACTTTTGATTCTTTTGATCTTCTTGCTGTACTTGCACTTTTCTTTGCTTCCTGACTACCTTGACTTACCATAACGAATTGAGGTTGTTTTACCAAAACATATGGAATATATGGCACAATTTGAAGTTGATTATGTGTCTGAACATTCTTCCCTTTGTTTGTATTGTCTTCATTAGAATCATATCCACAATATCTAGATGATTTGATAGAATCCTCATCAACTATGACATTTGCACTCTCAACCATCTTTCTCAGTCTTTTGTTATAGGATCAGTAGACCTTGCTCTTGGTAGAATAACCTAAAAATATTCCTTCATCACTTCTTGCATCAAACTTTCCTATATCATCATCTCTCTTGATATAACATTTGCTTCCAAAGATCTTGAAATATTTAACAATAGGTTTGTAACCAAACCATAGCTCAAAAGGGGTCTTACCAGAATTGCCATTAAAATTTACCCAGTTTAAAGTGTACACAATAGTGCTTACAACTTCACTCCAATAGCTCTGGGTCACATTTCCTTCTATCATCATTGTTCTAGCAGCATCCAAGATTATTCTATTCTTTATTTTTGCAACTCCATTATGTTGAGGGGTTTGGGGAGCAGATAATTGTCTTCTAATTCCATGTTCTTCACAAAAAGAGTTAAACTCCCTGGAGGTGAACTCACCACCTCGGTCAAATATCAAACACTTTATTTTCAGACCTTTCTCATTCTCTTCCATAGCATTGAAACTTTTGAACTTTTTTAGTGCTTCACATTTTTCTCTTAAAAAGGAAACCCATATCATTCTACAATAATCGACAATAATCAACATAAACTACCTTTCTCCATGAATACTTCTGAATCTAAAGGGACCATAGAGTTCAGTATGTAGTAGCTCCAACAAATCATTTGAATGAAACTAATTGCTCTAGAAAGAGACTCTAGTCTGTTTACCCATCTGACATTCCTTACAAATTGTGATAGCAGGCTTCACTAACTTAGCTAGATCTCTTACTACTTGAGTGGAACGTATCCTGACAATGTTATCAAAATTTACATGACACAACCTCCTATGCCACAACCAACTTTCATCTACTTGAGTAATTAAACAACTCCCACTAGCAGTATTCAGGTTAAAAATATTACCTTTTGTCTTCTTACTAGTAGCAATCATATTGCCAGAAATTCCACATATCTTGCATCTTTCATCTTTGAATTGTAGATCATAGCCTTTTCCCACCATCTTCCAACACTCAAAATATTTTGCTTCAAGCCTTCAACATAAAGAAATGATCAGTGTTATCCTTACCACCAAGACAAATAGAACCTCTACCATGAATCACACCAACATTGTTGTCTCCAAATCTTACAATACCACCATCATACTTCTCTAGACTTACAAATTTGTTTATATCACCAGTCATATGATGTGAGCATCCACTGTCAATAACCAACTCATCCTTTTCTTCAACTCAAGCTATGATATCTTTCTCATATTTAGTAGATTCAGTAGCCACATGACTATTTTCAATGGTAGCAATGAAAACCCATTCATCTTCATTTCCAGTATCTTTATCAGACTCATCATCAGTCACTCCTTTAGAAAAGTAACATTTCTTTTGGAATCTAGAATTTTTAGGCTTAGTTCTAGGGAATTTCAAGACATCTTGATGCAAAACAACCTATTTTACTACATGGAAAACATTTAATAGGTAACACTCTTTCATACTTACCTTTTCCTCTTCCTTCTTTCTTTACAATCAGTGCTTCCAATTCTTCTACATCTCTTTCTTTATCTTCAAGCTACTTAATTTTTTTATCATACTTGGATATCTTTCTAGAACATTCTCCCAAACCATATCTATGCTTGTTACTTATAGATATAGTAGCCTTGAATGCAGATTTAGTTTTCAGAATAGATTCACCAAATTCACTTAATTTAAAAGCAGCAAGCTTACCAACCAGCATGTCTCTTGACATCTTTGTTACTGATCTGAGCTCTTCAATAGCATGAGCCTTCACTTTGTAGGAGGGAGGGAAGGATCAAAGTATCGTGGCCACAATTCCATCCTCAACTAGAGAACCACTGGCACATGTAATACCCATCACTATTTCATTTACTCTTTGCATAAAAGAGTTGATATTTTCATCTTCACCCATCTTCAAATTCTCATACTTTCCTTTTAAACTCTATAGCTTAGCCAACTTCACATATACATCTCCTTCATACAAAGTTTCCAACTTCATCAAAATATCATGAGCTATTTGTAGTCCTACCACATTAGCCATCTTCAAATCTATCAAAGCACTCACCAAAGCTTCAATAGCCCTGATATTACTTTCAACATATTTGATATCATTAGTAGTGGAGGGACCATTATAAGGAATAACATATGGATCTTTGTAATCTTCTAGTAGGCTTCACCAATACACCTTAGGTGACTTTGCATCTTAAATTTCCACAGTGAGTAGTTAGTTCCATCGAATCTTGGATTGTCCTTCTTGAATGTTGCCATCTTGGATCACCTCAAGCTTTTAGACTTCTTCAGAGGAACATGCTCTGATACCAATTGTTGGAAAAACAAGGATATACAACTGAGAGGGGGGTGTGAATCAGTTGTCACAAAATACTAAAATTTTCAAAATTTACTTAACTTAATATCAGATTTGATGAATAAGCAAATAACCATGAGAAATTAACACATCAGAGAGACAAAGAACACCAAGATTTTTTACATGGAAACCCTGTTAGGGGAAAAACCATGGTGGATGTTAGTCCATAAGATTATACCCTGTTAAAAGTATAATGAAATCAATAAAGGGGAATGTACATGAATTCTGGAACACTGACTAAAGCTCACTACTCAATTACAGAAGTGGATCACTACCCAACAATACAAAATACGATTAAAATCCAGAGGGTATGAAATGAGAAAATAGCTTCTCCACAAGCCTAATTACAATTCCAATTAAGCATAGAAAACTCCTTCACAAACTACTTCACACCTCAATCAATCTTCATCACACTCTTCCATGTAATTGAATAATATTTGCACATACACACACAAGAGAACACTTGGCATCTTTTCAACACACACTACACCAATAAAACAACCACTCTTATATGTCTGCTACATGATATTTTATCAATAACTTAGTCGGCCAGGAAAATAAAACATATTTTCAATGTTGGACCAAATTTACAAATAAATTTTGAAAAGAGAATCCACTAAGGTTAGCCACAACATAGTGGGGATCCAAATTAACAATTCCAACACAAAAATACTTGAATTAATTTCACCTTGAAGATCCACAACACGCTACCACCAACATGTTAGCCAAGAACAAGAAAAATGATCGTATGTAGGAAATGTTTTTTTACCACAAGCACATTGATCAATGTGGACGTACCACAAAGATAGAGAAAAATCTAGAAACATCCAAGAGCACCAAGAAATAATAGAGAAATATCCGCAACAACTGAGATTTTCAAAATCACATAAACTTCACTCAGGAACACTCACAAAGACCACAAAAACATTGTCAGACCACAACATGATAAAATCTATATGAAAACCTCTAAAACTTCCAGTAGATGATCTAGATACACTCAACAAAAATCCCTTTAGTCCATAGTAGCAGAACTTCAACATAAAGAACAAGACACGTTCATGTCCTACATAGTTCCACTGGGAACCTTGAACACTTTCTTTTATAATTTTCTCAATATCCTCGACATATACAACCTCTAATACAACAAATGCTAATAGTGTTGGCATCAATGACAACTACATATCACCAAATCATCCACAACATCCAACATATATAAGTGATTGCTTATATCATTTGAAAGTATGTATGAAGTGTGTTGTTTTGTGTTCTGATAGTCAGAGTGATTAATACATAGTTTCATTTGTGCATAAAAGATTTGTGATGCGAATTAAAGTAGACAAAGTAGAAGAGCGGAATTAGAAAAAAGGTTAGGAAAGTGATTAATGTGCTTAATCACTACTATAATAAGGCATTAGAAGATGCTATTTTGTCAGTTCAAATCTTTTGGATGTAATCCAAAAATTTTGTAAGACAGTAAGTCTTCATTTTGTATATGAGCAATAACCTCTAGGAAGTGTGCTTGAAAGCATGTGCATTCCTTTTTGTAAATACTTATTTCTGAGTATACTCATATTATGGATTGGCCTTCCACCGTGGTTTTTCCCCTAATAGGGTTTCCACATAAAAATCCTTGTGTTATTGTGTTATGGTTGTTTTCCTTGTGCTGTTGCATCTTTCTTTTGGTTCTATGCTTTAAGTGCTTTAAAGATCAAATCAATAAAGTTAAATTTTGCAGAACACTAATTCACCCCCCTCCCAGTGTTCCTTTAAGTGCTTTAAAGATCAAATCAATAAAGTTAAATTTTAAAGAACACTGATTCACCCCCCTCCAAGTGTTCCTTGATTCCAACAATTGGTATCAGAGCCAAGCTCCTTGGAAGAAGTTTAACAGCTTGGGGGAGGTCTTGGAAATTGATTCAATGAATTCAAGTAGTCTTCAACAACAAATTTTGGTGGCCCTAGATGATCTTGATTAGTCATAATCTAAAGTCCAAGAATTACAAGAAAACCTCATGAATGCTAAGAAATTAATTCAATCATTGAAGGATAAAAGCAATGAGTCAAGGGAAAAGAGAATGGAACTCTATGATCAGATCAAGCAGAAAGAAAGAAAAAATGTGGAAGATGAACACCTGAGTCAAGCCCTAAAGGAAAAGATAGAAGAATGTGAAATTTTTTCCAGAGATAATGTTGTCCTAAAGCATGAGATGGAATCTATTATGATGAGGATGACCAAGGAGATTGAAGACTGAAAGAAGAATGACGAGAATCTTGCTCTGTATTTGAAAGAAAAATCTGAAGAATGCAGTTGAACTATTGATGGATTCAATCAACTAGAACTTGAATTTGAACAATCCAGAAAAAAATGAAGAAGAAATTGAAAGACAGATTGTTACCCTCAGATATGAACTTGCTATTGCAAATGAATTCAAGGAGAAGTTCAAGATTAGCTCAGCTAAGCTTGATGAATTGATTAAAATTAAAAGGACTAAAAGTGACAAGCGAGGTCTTGGATACGAAGAAGGAGAAAGTTATGGGTCTAGACAAAGGATATTTATGTAAGGAAATCAGATGAACAAAGTTGGAAGATATCCGATAAGACAACCTAATGCTCAAAGGTTCAATGGTTACTATTTTTTTTGCAATAAATTTGGTCATATGGCTACTCAATGTAGAAGTAGAATGAACTCAAGTGGTCCATCATTCTCTGGTCAGTGCTTTTAATTGCAATAAGTATGGTCATAAGTCAAATGAATGCATAAATATGATGAAAAACTTTCATAGAGATGTTATATGTTATACATGCAATAGATTTGGCCATATTGCTAACCAATACAGATCAAGAGAAAATCAATGGAATAACTTGTCTAGACAAAGAAATTTTGTGTGCTATAATTGCAACAAATCCGATCACATTTCTAGATTTTGTAGAAGTAGAAAGGTTTTGTGTCATAGAAAAATGGCCCCTTGTCATTTTCATGGCCTTTTAGATCTTGTTTCATGGTGTTGGAACAATGTTGCTTTTATTTTATGTGTAACATGGCTTGAACATGCTTATTTAGGTACTAGAATTCAAAGAAAAATGTCTTGTGAAGGTGTTGTAAGACATTTCTACATTCTTCTAGACTCTATTGAATACATTTTACCCAAAAATCACCTTTTTACTCAACAACAAGTCCTATTTTGAATTGTTGTAAAGTCTTGTAACAAGATTTCATGTTTATCTAGGAACATCTTCACTATTTACACCCTTTTCATGCTTTATTTTGTCTCTTTATGCCCTCATATCACTTAATTAAGTGTATTTTTGCATATTATCCCGACAAATAACATTAAATACAACATTATTCCCGACACTTAATGATGAGGTATGAACAGATAGTAAGGCACAAGAATTGTATAAATAAGTGATTTTCACCTCATTTTACAACTCCTCACTCAAGTATTCAATCTCCTAACACATTCAAGCAATCTCAAGAATTTTACATCATCAATTCAAGCACTTTTCAAGCACTTTGAAGCTACCATTGACATTACTTTAGATTTACAAGATTAAGAGTAAGGTGAGTTGATATCATTTTCATGTTATCACTTTATCTTTCTCTTGCATTTCATTATCTTTTCAAGGGTTTAATTACCAAAAGTGGAGTTTGACCAAGGCAAACCCCTATTCACTAACCCCTAATCATTTTCTCCCTTTTGCTAGTGTATTTGCAACCTTTTGTTTGTAGATTTGATAGGTTATAAGGTGTTGAAGATTGATTCTTATGTCAACTAGGTGCTTCAAGTCAATGAAGGTCAATTTAAAGCTTGGAGAGAGTTATTTGTCTTTTTTCTATAGATTTGACTTCGACAACTCGACAAGTAGACATTCCCAGATCTAGTGTTGCAGAGTTGTCTCTTGGTTTTTCAAAAAAATGGGAGAGGATTGGTTCACCACCTGTGGTGAATGAGTCTCACCTTAGGACTAGAAACTTTAGTTTTTTCAGATTTTAGATCCTGACAGATAGAAATCAACTCTCGACAATTTTTCACCAGTAGGTGGACTAATTCGCCACCCTGGGTGAATGAGTCCCACTGTGGAAAATCAATGAATTTCATTAGCATCTAGAACCCTACATAATCTTCACATTTCATCCAAGTGCACTCTGATTTGTCCCTATACTTTCTGTTCTACATAATTTCTTCATTTACATAGTTATTTGCATATCATAATGTGTTTTCAAACATAGTTTAAATTGCACTTTTGTATTCATTTTAGTTCATTTTAATCAGTCAATTGCATCTATTTAAGTTCATGTATGTCATATCACATTGCAAACATCCTAATTTGAGTGTTACATAAGCATTTTTGGACCTAATCTCTCTCCTTTTAGGTGAAAAACCCTAGAAGTTGAAGAGTAGCATTTAGGTTCCAAAAACTCTATTTCATTTTGGTGAACTCGACTTTTGAGCACTTTAATTTTTTTATTATATTCACATATTGCGTCCTATTTTCCATTTGCATTAGCATTCAATTAGGATATTGATTTGTAATTGCATTCTAGGACTTTTCATTTTGCATTAGTGAAACTCTCATTTAGTTTCATTTTTGCATTCAAATTCATTGAAAAAAGTAAAAATATGCATTCTGCATCTATAATTGCATTCTATAAAGCATTTAAATCATCCCTAAAATTTTTAAAAAACGCACAAAAAAAAATTCATCCCGGGACTCATTCGCCACCCAGGGCGAATCAATCCCTCCACACTTTTAAAATAGCATTTTTGGCATGTTTTTCTAGCATTTTTTTTGCATTTCTATTTTCTATAGTTAGCTCTCTATTACAGTTAGCATATTCTTTGTTAGTTTCATTTTATACCTCTTAGATTAGCTTGCATTTCCATCCACCCCTTCTTTGTGGTACTTGCATGAGTTTTTGGTGCCCCGTTGATAATACTTTAGTGAAAAGAAGTTCTAGACTCATGGAATCTCACAATAGTACTTTTGTTGTGGACCTTGGGATCTCATGAGCTCCTACTCCTAGTATGGACAATGGTGCATTATGCCTTGACAATACCACTTCCATGCCTTCACCTTTCCATCCCATGCATGTTGCCAACCAAAATAATTCTCTCTCGCAAGAAAAGGTCATTAATATTCATGAGGACTTTGCACATCTACAACAAGATTTTTCACTTGAAAACATTTCCACACTGCCATACCCGCTATTGAGAACATTAATCGCTTAATTGAAAGTGATGATGGCTTGCAAGTGCTAAAGCAAATTGTTGAGTTTTACAATAAACATGCCTCTTCAAATACTCAATCCGCAAACATTCATGTAAGCCAAGGAGCACCTCAAGTTCCTCCCCCTTCAACTATACCTTCCATACCAACTTACACCAATCTGCAAGTCCACACAACTATGCACCAACCTAATTATGTGGCTACTTCTTTCCCGATTTCCATTAGCATTCCTACTTCTTTTGTGGCATCGCAAGTTCCTTCCACCACATTCACACCCCTTAGCATTCCTTTCACCTCCCCTAACATCACTTACACTCCATCACCATTTTACCATCCACCTCAACCCAATTATCCTAATCCTCTTCTTACACAACTCCTTAACACTGTTTCATCCATGCAACACCAACTTTCCACCATTAATCAAGGTCAAACCACTCCACCCACATATCTTGTCTGCAGAAGCCCCTTATCATTAGAAATCTTACATACCCCAATGCCACAAGGGATAGAAATGCTGAGGTTTGATAAATATGGAGGAAAGGGAGACCCTATCAACCATTTCAATGCTTATACCACTTTTTGTTGTGACTTTTTCCTTGACGATAAAATTTTAGCAAAACTTTTTCCAAGGAACTTGAAAGATACTACTTTAGAATGGTTTTCCAACTTTCCCGATCATTCCATGCATTAATTTAATGAATTGGAGGAAGCTTTCATTATTCTCTTTATATTGCACATGACACCTAAAAAGACAATGGCCAACTTGATGAGATGTATACAAAACACAGATGAAAAAGTGACAAATTTCATCTCCCATTACCAATCCTTATATGCTCAAGTTGATGTCAAAATTCCAGATGCACATCTATAGACTTTATTTATAGAGAACTTGCACACCAAACTTCAATATAAACTTACCATGATGAATTTCCCTTCATTCATGCATTTATGCACAACCTTATGTGATTACCAAAATTAGATTTCAAGTCGGGAGTCAAAATCCACTTCTAGCCAAGTTGACAAATCTGAACACAACAATCAAAACCAAAATAACACACAAAACTTCCACAAACCTAATAGAGTCTTTTTACAGTTTAATCTGCTTCCTCCACCACAACCACAACCATCTCAACAAGTTCAAAATTCAATGGTCGCAGCTAAGGCAGCCGTGCCTTATCATTATGGCGATCCAAACAAATGCTTCACTCCTTTACCTGACACCCTCCATCATACAATGAACCAATTAATTAAAAAATGCATGCTCACCTTACCACAAGTTTGACCACTTGATACTAATCAACCCTTACCACCTACCTTCAAACCTAATGCTTATTGCCATTTTCATTGTCAAAATGGCCACGACACCGAACATTGTAAGCATCTTAAACATTTAGTTCAAGAGCTCATTGATTCGGGTGAATTGACCATTATGGGTGTTAATGATCAAGGAAATAAGTCCATTGCACCCCCTAACCAAAATTTGCAAATTTTCACCAACCTTATGCCTAAACACACTACCTTAGTTTTCAAGGCTAGTGAACCTTCAAAGCCTGATGTAATGACTGTTGATACACACAATGAACAACCTGATACACCTTCTATTGTTACCCAAGCTAGTCCTATGGATAAACTTGTAGCTACGATAGACGTTATCCCTCGTAAGGGCCAAACCACTAAATCTCTTGATATCACTTTTTCTGCTAAAGATATACTTCAAAAAATTCTTGATGGTCCTCTCTACATAGTTGGTAGAAATTATGATAAACCCACTAATGGGATATTAATAGATCCCACTTGTGGTGAGAATGTGATCACAAAGGAGTTTATAGTATTACATGATCTCTATCAAGATGATTATAATAAACCAACTGCATGGATTAAAACATATAATGGTTTTGCATGCCCTACGATTGGATCAATCATGCTACCTTTATAAATAGGACCTAAGACTTTGGATGTAACATTTTCCATTATTCCACAATCTGACCAATTTCATTTGTAGCTAGGCCTTCCTTGGCTTTGCTCGATGAAAGTGGCCCCATCAGTTGTTCATAAGTGCTTGAAGTTTCCACTTGGCAATGAGGTATTCACCGTACACCATAGTGGATTTAATCCTTTATCTTCCAAAGGTAACTTTCATTAGAAGCCTTTTGGCCTTAATCCATGGAACCTATCACCCCTCGTAAGGACTTCTTTTATATTGTTTATCAAAATTTTAAAGCCAAAAGGATAGTTGAACTATCTCTTCGTAACACATCTTTGTCCACCTCCACCCATCCTATCCTAGATGAAACCATGATTACACTTGAGATTGATATTGAACAAACCATGAAACCTTCTGAACAATCCCCTCTTAACTCTTCCCAACCATCTTTTAAATGACCAAGGGAAAATGAAACACTTCCTGTCTTACCTCCTCGTATCAAAAAAGTGTATAAAGCAAAAGAGAAAGTGGTTGATTCATCATCTTTGGTTTCTCATAATCTTACCCCTTCGGAAGCAGAAGAACCTATGATGACTCAATCCAATCTTACACCTCAACAACTCCAAAACAAAATTAAATGAAACCATAGTGCTCGGGAATGTAAGCATCATTGTTGTCTCCTTGCTCGTCAATCTCATATGGAAGACAATAAAGAAAATCAATCTCCACCCTTGACAAAAGAGATAGATGACCACCTTCCCTATCCTAACTTTCCACATGATAGTCTAGCCCAACAATCACAACAAAATGAACCCATCCATCAACCAACACTATTGATACATCCATCCTTAGAAATCACCCTTCATCCTCCCATCGTTATTAATCTTGATGATGATGATAATGAGATGATCGCCAAAATAGATGAAGTAGTACACAATGATCTGAACTCTTGATTTTCATCTACAATGAGCTTATATGATAAATCCTATCCACCAAGTGAAGAACCTGGTACAACTCCTAGTTCGGCACTTGCGATCCCTCCTTTGGACAATCAACCACCTTTGCATTACAATGAGCATGATTGGGAGGAGAGATGACTTGTTAGATGGTTGAATTGCATTTTCCTAGCTTTTTCTTTTTCTTTTTCTTTTCATGTGTGTGTCGTGTTCCCCCGTATCGTGCATTTTATGTTTCCTCTCCTTGTACACTTATATTCATACCTTTATTCTTTTATTCGTCATGCTTTGTTTTGTGTTTTTCCTTTTGGGGATGACGCAAAGAGTAGAGATGCCCTATTTCTCTTCCATGCTGACCCAAAAGGTCCTTGTCTTTTTCACTTTTGTTTTGTGTTTTTCCTTTTTGGGGATGACGCAAAGCGTAGAGATGCCCTATGTCTCTTCCATGTTGACCCAAACGGTCCTTGTCTTTTTCATTTTTGGTTTGTGTTTTCCTTTTTGGGGATGATGCAAAGCGTAGAGACTCCCTATGTCTCTTCCATGTTGACCCAAAAGGGCCTTGTCTTTTTCACTTTTGTTTTGTGTTTTTCCTTTTTTGGGATGACGCAAAGCATAGAGATGCCCTATGTCTCTTCCATGTTAACTCAAATGGTCCTTTTTCCTTTGTCTTTTTTTTTGTGTTTTTCCTTTTGGGGATGATGCAAGGCATTGAGATCAAAATGTCTCCTTCATGTTGAATCAAAATATTTTTCATTTTCTTTTTCCCTTTTGTTTTCCTTTCGCTTGTGTTCTCCTTTTGGGGACGATGCAAGGTGTTGAGACTGCCATGTCTCTTCCATGTTGACTCAAAACAAATTTTATTTTTCCTTTGTTTTCTCTATCTTTGTGTCATTCTTCTAGTTCTATGAGTATTTGGGGAATGATGATAGTTTCAAGCTCTTTCATAAAAACATTGCCACAATGAACATACTGACCCCAAATCCATAAATCCCTTGTGTGTTTTGTGTTATTTCTTTTCTAGGGGGCAACTCCCTTTCTTAGTTTTTCATTTTCCTTGACATGACGCAACCTAACTTCAAAACATATGACTTAGCATAGGTCTTTCTAGGTTTTCTCTCATTTCTTTTTTTATTTTTTTGCTTTTTCTTTTCATCTCTACTTTAAAGTAATTGCTCACAGAACAATGTGTAGCAATTCTGTTAAAGTGGGAGGCATACATTACCATTATTTCATTTGCATTCTTGGTTCCTAGTGTAGCCTTGTTGTTTACGTGATGCGTTTGTCACTTTGTGGATGACATTGGGTGTGATTTCCTTCATAAGTGTCATCTTTCTTAGCATATTGCATTCCTCTTGGTGGCTTGATGCGACACATTGCATCCCTTAAGTTGTGAATATACTATTCTTTGATTGGTCCTCTCTTGGAGACATCAGACACAATGTTCCCTAAGTGACTGAACTTGCATAAATTGAACAAGACTCCTTTGAACATCCTTTACATTTTTGGCATTTTACATTTTCGCATTTTACATTTTTGCATTTTTTACCACCTTGCATAATGTAACTTGCATGATTGTGGTGCATTTCCTTTTTGTTCATGGCTTTTTCTTTGTGGCACCTTGTTAAAGTTATCAAGTGGTATAACTTTGGCATGGTTGAGTAGGAATCCCAACTAGTGGCATGACTTTTCCCCATAGCCACTTTTTTGTTTTGTGAGTGCATACCAACTAGCGTATGTATCTTACTTTTTGGGCTTTCTCACCCCGCGGACAACTAGTTATGTGGCCTCAGAGTGAGTACACATTTCCCTTTTCAAAACAATAAGCCTAGATCTCTTTTCACAACTTGTTGGATTGATGATCAAAGCTTCATCCAATTCATTTCAACACTTATGTGTTCCTTTGTCCTTATGCTTAGTTTTCCATGGGATCTTCATCCTAGGGGCTTGATCATCCCTCTTGATTGTTGTATTCCATCTTGCTAAAGTAAGTGCATTTGAACCCTCCCCTTGATGTTCATGGCTACTTTAGTGTGATTTTGAATTTGGTTCATCCTATCACTAAAGTGGGGGCTAAATGTGTCATAGAAATATGGCCCCTTGTAAGTTTCATGGCCTTTTAGATCTTTTTTCATGGTGTTGGAACTATGTTGCTTTGATTTTATGATGTAACATGTCTTGAACATGCTTATTTAGGTGCTAAAATTCAAAGAACAACATCTTGTGAAGGTGTTGTGAAGTTGTAAGAAATTTCTACATTCTTCTAGACTCCATTTAATACGTTTTACCTAAAAATCACCTTTTTACTCATCAACAAGTCCTATTTTGAAGTGTTGCAAAGTCTTGTAACAAAGTTTCATGTTATTCTAGGCACATCTTCACTATTTACACCATTCTCATGCTTTATTTTGTCTCTTTATGCCCTCATATGACTTAATAAATTGTTATTTTGCATATTATCTTGACAAATAACATTAAATACAACATTATTCCTGACACTTATTTTTAGGTCCTAGATGGGACCCATTTTCCATGGGTGGAAAATGAGTCCCCCTTGGCCCCAAATTCAAAATATTTTAAATTTCCTTTCGGAATTTTATTCAAAAACACTTGATGTCGGCTTGTGATGAGGTATGAACAAATAGTAAGGAATAATAATTGTATAAATAAGTGATTTTCACCTCAATTGAAAACTCCTCACTCAAGCATTCAATCTCCTAACACATTCAAGCAATCTCAAGCATTTTACATCATCAATTCAAGCACTTTTCAAGCACTTTGAAGCTGCCATTGGCATGAATTCAGGTTTACAAGATTAAGAGTTAGGTGAGTTGATATCATTTGCATGTTATTACTTTATCTTTCTCTTACATTTCATTATCTTTTCAAGGGTTTAATTACCAAAAGTGGGGTTTGACCAAGGCAAACCCCTATTCACTAACCCCTAATCATTTTTCCCCTTTTGCTTGTGTATTTGTAGCCTTTTTTTTGTATATTTGATAGGTTATAAGGTGTTGAATATTGATTCTTATGTCAACTAGGTGCTTCAAGTCAACATAAGTCAATTTCAAGCTTGGAGAGAGTTATTTGTCTATTTTCTACAGATTTGACTTCGACAACCCGACAAGTAGACATTCCTAGATTTGATGTTGTAGAGTTGTCTCCTGGTTTTTTAGAATTTTGGGAGAGGACTGATTCACCACCTATGGTGAATGATTCAGGCACCTTAGGACTAGAAACTTGAGTTTTGTCAGATTTAAGATCCCGATAGACAAAAATCAGCTCCCGACATTTTTTCACCAATAGGTGGACTGATTTGCCACCCTAGGTGAATGAGTCCCACTGTGGAAAATCAATGAATTTCATTAGCATCTAAAACACTCTATAATATTCACATTTCATCTAGGTGTACCCATATTTATCCTTGTACTTTCTGTTATGCATAATTTCTTCATTTACATAGTTATTTGCATATCAGAATGTATTTTCAAACATAGTTTAAATTGCACTTTTGCATTCATTTTAGTGCATTTAAATAGTCAATTCCATTTAGTTAAGTTCATGTACATCATATCACATTGCACACATCCTAATTTGAGTGTTACATAAGCATTTTTGGACCTAATCTCTCTCCTTTTAGGTGAAAATCCCTAGAAGTGTAAGAGTAGCATTTAGGTTCCCAAAAATCTATGTTTCAGGTTTCGGTAAATCAAAGGAGAAACATGTAGAAGGATGAAAAGGGAAAAGGAAAAGTTGCTAAAGATGAGATTAAGAAGAAAATGAAGAAGATATGGGCAAAGAAGAGTCCTTCTATTGCAGGAAATGAGCCAACACCAGAATCTGGTTATGGTAATTCCTCCAAGAATTAGTTCATGGCCTCTAGCCTAGGGGGAGTTCTCAAGAAGATATTTTAACCACCTTGTCGGTACTAAGTACTGAGATATGGATGAGTGTAGTGATTGCATTGATGATATACAGATGTTGTTGAAATAGTTGGAGAGAGTATTTATGTAGAGTTGAAGGTCTGCAAAAGAGTTATCTTTCATAGAGTATGGAAACAGGGGGTATGGGCACGATCATGATGGGTCAAAAAGTGGTGATATAATGGGTATTTGTAGGGTATGTGGCTAACTACTATTTTTTTACCCAAAATTGATGAAATGAAAAGGGTTTTTAAAGGAGATTCTCAGCTTTCCACCAATATAAATTATGCTTTACTTTGAATTTAATAAATAATTATTATTCTTTTTCTATTTGAATTATGACTAAAGTCCTGATTGATAGGTTGAATGAAAAACATCTATAGATTTCAAATGGTATAACATTTTTGTAATCTAAAACATGCATCACATTCTATGCTTTGCATACTATAGGATTAAAAAAAGAAAAATTGAATTTCATGAAGTTTTGACCAAGTTAAGGTGGTTAGACATACGAGTTTTTATATTTTTTAAAACTTGTAATAAAAAATTCATAATTAATTATTTACTTGGAAACAAATTACAAAAAAAAATGCATCACAGGTATACATGCAGGATCATGATGGGTGAAAAAGTGGCAATATGATGGGTATGTGGCTGGCAACTTTTTTTTACCCAAAATTGATGAAATGAAAAAGGTTTTTAAAGGAGATTCTCAACTTTCCACCAATATACGACAAAAGTCCTAATTCATAGACTAATTGAAAAACATCTATAGCTTTCAAACGCTATCACATTTTTTGAATCCAAAACATTTGTCACATTCTATGCTTCACATACTATAGGATTAAAAAAAAAAAAGAATTTCATGATGTTTTGACCAAGTTAAGGTGGTGACATATGATTTTTTTATATTTTTTAAAATTTGTAAAAAAATTCATAATTAATTGTTTACTTGGAAAAAAACTACTACAAAAAATATCCATCACATTGGTACATGAGTCCTCTACTTATATCTAAAAATCTATAAAAAAATATTATCATTTTATTGTGGCTAGGTGGTCAGACAGACACCTACTTCTTATTTTTTCCCTGAAATTTAAGTACTACTGCATTGAAATTTCAAATTTTCACCAAATAGATTTTTTTTAAACAAACCTAGTAGTTTAGAAACTACATTCAATTTTCTACAAATTCAATTCTTACATATTTTTGAAATAATATAGATAACTTATTCAAATTTTTACGTCAAGTTGCCTAACTTTGATTTTTCTAATTTGTTTGCCACTTAAGGGCCTGTTTTTTCCATGATGATCCTACACATACCCTCACATCCAAACATGAGTCCTCTACTTATGTCTAAATTATTATAAAAAAAATATTATCATTTTATTATGGTTAGGGTGGTTAGACAGACACCCACTTCTTATTTTTTCCTTGAAATTTAAGTACTACTGCATTTAAATTTCAAATTTTCACCAAATAGATTTTTTTTTTTAAATAAACCTAGTAGTTTAGAAACTGCATTCAATTTGCTACAGATTATATTCTTACATATTTTTGAAATAATATAGATAACTTATTCAAATTTTTATGTCAAGTTGTCTAACTCTAATTTTTCTGAATATTTTTCCACTTAAGGGCCTTTTTTTCCATGATGATCCTGCACATACTGAGGGTATTCAGATGAGTTAGGGGAAAATAATTTATTGCAACAAAAGTTAGGCATGCAAATGAGAAAAGGTCATTTGTATTCTTCATTTGTCACTTTGCACTTTGAGAAGAAGAAGTTTGGAGAGCTCTTAAGTGAACTTTAGCTAATTGTGGCAAGATTCAAGTGTCAAGGTGATTCGGCGATCAAACCCTAATCCGAAAAAAAGGTATTTATCGAGAAAACTTGTGAACTTGTGAATTTGTGAAAATGGCTACTCTATTGGTAGTTGATATCAAGGATATACCCCATCCGAAATTCAAGTGGCATCCTTTCAAATCTATTGAGACAGATTCCTTAGGTGCATTTTCATCTATTTTGTACGACGTCTTGCATATTTAAGACATTAGGGAATACATTCATGCAAATATTAAGGAGTTAGGGGGCTCACAGTTGTTGAATTTGTACTCCAGTCACCTTGTGGGAGAGGATTTATGTGTTAAACTTGAATTCAAAACCTTAGAGGAGAAGAAATTCATGCATATTGTAAAATTTCCCATGTTTGAAGAAAATGAGTGGGTTTGATATATTTTGAGCCAAGTTCATGTTGAATTTATGTGGTTGATTCAACCTTTTAAGATTACAAAATAAGCCATAAGTGGTGTTATTGGTTTAAATTCTACCGGTGGGTTGCCAATATTGAAGTCCGTGAAGAATCAAACAGTTACTCATGCAACCAGTTCAGTGTTTGATAAAAGAGCTATGACAATTGATGATATCATCAAAGTGGATGTCAAATTTGCATCTATGGTCATTGGTTACAAAATCTATCATTCCAGTTGAGATAATTCTATATTAGTTACAACTATCTATGCAACTTGTCAGATGGTGAAGGAGAATGTAGAGTATGATCTATGTTAGTTAATCTAAAGACAGTTAATGGAGAATCTTGGTAAGATAAAAAAGGGTAAGAAGAATTCCTTTAAGTATGGTAATTTGTTGTGTCTATTCTTCTACTTTATGAATGAAGTTTTGGGATTTGAAAAAATACAATGGCAAGCCAATAAACCAGTAGTTGTTCAAATTAGAGATATCTTGTACAAAGTTGGTGATAGTAAGACAAGGAAAGCTGCAATCTAGGGATATTTCAAGAGTTTCCAGAGTGAGATGCAAGCAAGAGAAATAATTCCTAAGTCTATTGTGGAGAAGTACAAGGACACTATTTTTTTTATGGTTTACATTGATCAATGCTTGATGGAAGCTGTAGATCCTAGAACGTTCTGGATTATGCTAATGAGCTATGAAGTTGAGGAGAACATCTTGAAACTATATGCACAACATATGTTGATTAAACCTTGGGATTCGATAGAAGAGAGGTTTGGAACCTATGAAGAAAAGGATATGCAAGTACATGATCAATTGAAGAAGCCTATGATAGTCAGGAAGGTGAGAAGGGAAGTTGAAGCTTTTGCAGAAAGCATGGGTATATCAGATAAAGCTGTAAGGGAAGCTAGGAGGAAAAGAGAACAAATTGAAGCAGGAGAGCTAGCTAGAACTGAGTCTGCTAGTCTGATAACACCCTTTGCTCTAACTAGATCCACAAGGAGCTTTGCACCCTTATCTAGTCCTACAAAGAAGCCAAGCCCTATCAAAGCTCAAGCCAAGACATCCTGTAGAGAAGAAAAGAGGAAGAAGGATAAAAGAGAAAGAGTCTATGTTGTTGTTTCAAAAGATGAAGAAACTGAATATTATGAAGAAGTGAGAGAAATTAAGCATTAGGGCACAAAGGCAACAATAGTCTCTAAGTACAAGCCCTCTGATGAAGAAGCGAAAGCAAAGAAGAAGATGAAAATTGACAAACAAGGTATGTTTATAAAGGAAGTTGAGAGAGGCATAATTAAGGATGGTCATCTTAAGCCACTATGTGAATTGTATGATACCTTTGATAGTGTTGGTCAAATAATTCTTGAAGAAGAAACAATAAAGTATTTGAATGCTTTCAATTTGACTCTCATTGAGATCATGTCTAAGTTTCCTAAGGGACTATATGAAATTTTAGAAATGAGGAGAATGAATGCAAGAACTGAAGATAAGCAGTAGAGAGAGTGCATTCTTGCATATTTATGTCTAGTGATGTCTATTGGAGAAACAAAGACAAATTTTAATAGTGCTAAGAAGAATTTCAAGAGAAAAACAAGAGTAAACAAGCTTATGATTGGTCAGACTGAAGAGGTAGGAAAAGAAACTGAAATGATTCTAAATGAAGTCTTGTTAAAGAATAGAATCAATATTGTTTTTGAAATAGGTCATGATGAAGATATTGTGTCTGGTCCAATGGTTGAAAAGGTAAAAGAAGATAAAGTTGAGGACACTCAGATTCCTCTTGATGTGCATAATACAAAAGTTACTATGGATATTGAAGCTCTTGAAGATGTGACAGCTGAAGAAGTTGAGATTCCTAAAGAAAAGTAAGAATTTTTAGTTGAGGAAACAATGATTGAAGAAAAGAAGGTTGAAGTAAAAGAAGTTCCCATGGAATCAAGAGATGCTACAGAGGTAGTGAAGAAATTTATAGAAGTGCAAAAAGAAGAGTTCGACCTTGAATTGGGTGAAGGTCCTATTAATTTGGCTACTTTGTCTCTGATTCAGAAATTGAAAGTTGCATCATTTGCTCAGGCGAAGGCTAGGGAAGAATTGTTGAAGTCTCACATTGAGGATATTGAAATATTGAGTCTTGCATCTAGCATCTTGTAGAGAATCATTCCTACTCGTGTTAACGATCCATCTGGTTCTCCCTCTGTTGAGCTGAAGAAGCTTATTAATTCTATAAACACTCATTTTGAGTCCCTTGAGAATTTAATTGAGGACAAGGTACAAATGAAATTTGATGATAAAAGGTTCAATAGGGTAAAGTGCATGATTTCTAATGAAAAATAATTACTAGCTACTTATGTGAAGACTATTTAGAGTGCACTATTTGAAGGAGGAAAGATCTATAAGTCATGTTTATCTTTGTCTAAATTTACTAAGGACAATGAGAAGAAGATTAAGGATCATGAGAAATAGTTAGCTGATATTTCTGAAGCCTTTGATCCTCTAACCATTTCTGTAAGCAAGGATGAAGGTCAAGTCATATCCCTACTTGACAAGATAAAGAGTTTGAAGCATGAAAATGATAGAATTGTGGAAAAACATGTGAGCTTAGAGGCCTAAATGGTCCAAAGATGGAAACAATATTGAGTGCATTGAAGGAAGCATAAGAAGCTTTGGTGGTTAGTGATTTGGTGAACCTTGAGTCTATAGAGATGCAATCTTATCTATTATGTGGTCACATGACTATCTTGGAGAGTCTCAAGAAGGGTTGGGACACAAGTTTGAATTGGTTGAAGAGCAATTTTGTAGATCTATTCAACTCTATGTAAGTTAGTCAGGCATGTTTGTATGGTTTGTTTATAGAAATTTTATATGCAAATTTCTTGCCTTTGCCATTGATGTCAAAGGGGGAGAATGGGACATTGAAAAATGCCTTAATCATCTTAGGGGGAGTTGCATTTTCAGAGTTTTGAAGGTTGGCAGTGTAGTCATGTTGGTATTGATCTGACACTTAGTCATTTTTTCACTAAGAGTTGCCATCAATGCCAAAGGGGGGGATTGTTGGCAAGAGACACTGCACAAGTCATCTAGTGTTGTCATTGATGGAAACCCTAGCTAGTGATTCAATCCATACGTTAGAATTTGATCATACCGGAAGTCAAATCGAAGCCTTCTAATTAATTGTCAAACTAGAACAGGGTATCTGACATAATTGTGTTCGTCAATTCATATGAAAATTTTCTTATATCATTTTGAGTTGTGGATCTCAGGGAAGGTTGTTTAGTATATGATCTATGTTATCCATGAACCTTAGAGCCTCATATCAATCTGTGTGCAAGTTAGAAGATCTGGTTGATTATTTTTCATGTTCATTAGTGCAAGAAGGCCGACTTGGTGAATATAGAGTGTTGTGGATATTTGAGGAGTAATTTTTTAAGTGCTTTTGTGTTCAAACATGTTTATTTGGGTCCTCACTATGTTGTGGCCGAATTTGGTTGGTGCCCATTGAAAATAATTTGTGAATTGAGTCGACAATTTGTAAATATTTTTGTATTTTATTGAAGCAGACATGTAGAGATTAAATCCTTAGTAGCGGATATACATAAGTGATTCCTTATATCATTTGAAAGTATGTACGAAGTGTGTTGTTGTGTGTTGCAATATTCAAAGTGATTGATTCACAGTTTTAGTTGTGCATAAAATATTTGTGATGTGAATTAAAGCAAACAGAGCGAAAGAGCAGAATCATATAGAAGGTCAAGAAAGTGATTAATGTGCTTAACCAGAACTATAATCATGCATTAGCATATGCTATTTTGTCAGTTCAAATATTTTGGATGTAATCCAAACATCTTGTAAGATAGTGAGTTCATTTTGTATCTGAGCAGTGAAATCTAGGTAGTGTGCCTAAATGCATGTGCATTCCTTTTTGTAAACACTTATTTCTGAGTATACTCATATTGTGGATTGGCCTTCCACTGTGGTTTTTTCCCTAACAGGGTTTCCACGTAAAAATCCTTGTGTTATGGTGTTATGGTTGTTTTCCTTATGTTGTATCTTTCTTTTGGTTCTATGCTTTAAGTGCTTTAAAGATCAGATCAATAAAGTTAAAATTTGTAGAACACTGATTCACCCCCTCTCTTAGTGTTCATTAATTCCAATAGATACATCGCAGAAATAAGCAGATGTTGTTCTCTAGATCATATGTGATTTTTTGGTAAACTATGTTTCAGGTTTGTATCAGGCAGATGTGACCCACTATATGATATGCAACTTGGGATTTGTCAAATTTGACTCACTGTATCATATGCAACTTAGGATTTGATATATGTGATTAACTATATCAGTTGCAACTCAGGATTTATCAGATGTAGTTTTCCAATAATAGAGGTGTTAGAAAACTACACATATGCAACTTAGGATATCAGATGCAATTTGGTAGATACGACTCTAAGTAACAAATGTGGCTAACTGGTAAACAAATGCAACTCGTTTTTCTGGTAAATGACAGACTGGACTCAGTTTTGATAGATGTGACTACCTGATAAATAGATGTGATTCAATTTTTTGGTAAATGAAAGATTGGACTCAATTTTGACTGATGTGACTGACTGATAAATAGGTGCAACTCTAGCTAACATATGCATTTTTGTAGTGAACACATGCGACTCTGTTTACAATTGCGGTTTTCTAGTGAACAGTTGTGGTTTTCCAGTAAATGATAGTTTGGACTAACTCTATTTGTGATCAAGTTTTGGCAAATAAAGACAATAAAATAATAATGTATTTCAATTTTGACAAACATGAACATGTATAATTCCAAAAGGAAAGTACAATCCTTAGGCTGGCAGTGATAATACTTGTTCATTTCTCACTTGGGTTTCCCCAACTATGCTTATTGAGAGCGGATGATTAGAATCTTGACCCCACTGGCTCCACTGCACAACACTCACTTCTTCGGGGCAACCAAGCTTTATTACCCATAAAACTCCCATGGCGTACTTTTCATCTTTACTAAGAACCGCATAAATGTGAGATAGCTTTAGAGGTCTGACATCTTGTACTAGCAAATAGAAGGTTTTTGGTTTACTAAAAAAAATTGGCTCATAGTACGGGCACTCATTTAGGTGGCTATGCATAAGGAAAGATACAACGATGTCATCTACATAATAAATCTGCACCTGCAATCCTAGGATTTCCCTTAGGATTTACATTTATATACCAGTCGGGAGTAGCTTGGCTAAAAAGCTTCATTGTTGATTTGAGTCATCTTGGGGTGAGTACTTTTTCCCACCAAGACAGGAGCATTTCTAGAGTTAGTAACAATTTCTATGACACCCAGAATCGCACGAATGTGCAACAAGAGAGGATACTTTTATTACTAAATCGGGTTGTAATCTAACAAATCATGCAAATGCACCAAACACAATAGATAGTAGTTAATTTTAAGCCCAAATGACAATTTTCTAATCTACTCAAATAGTTTGTTTCAAAATAGTCTTTGACACACGTCCTGCAAAAGAATTCATCAGTAGTTTCAAATTTGTCTTCATCGATCGTCCTACAAAAAGGTTTTGAAAACTTGTCTTCTACACAACATCCTGCAAACACTATGTTAACTCCTCAAAAACACACGCTACAAACTCAAAATTAGTCATAATGAAAAGAAGAATGAAAACTTCAAATTTGGAATTCGGACTTAGAAATTATACTAGTTATATGTGTCGCACAAGATCACGGATGCATCATGGGTTTTACTAGTCAAATGCATCACAGAAGTTCAAATGCATCACATAAATTTAGATGCATCACAGAAAGTCAAATGTGCCACAGGAAGCCACAAATGCGTCATAAAAAGTCAAGTGTGTCATTTTGGCTTGAAAATGTGTCACAGTAAGCCACAAATGCCTCACAAAAAGTCAAATGCATCATTCTGGCTTGCAAATGCATCAGAGAAAGTCAAATGTGTCATTCTAGCTTGCAAATGAGTCACTTTAGCTTGCAAATGCGTCACTTTAACTCACAACCACAAAAAAATGTGTTTTTCTTATAAAAAATGCTTCCCTTAACCAAAATATGCAGTATAGCATATGAATTTTCATCTCTCGACCCTTCTAGATGCAACTATGCTATTTATTTGACCTCAAAAGACTCCCAAAAGTGTGATTTGCAAGATTATTCAAAATTATCTACACCATTCAAGACAAAAAACACCAAAAAATTCCAAACAAAGAATGCCTATATAGAGGGTTAGTAGTTCACATCAGGTTCACCAATGTAACATCATGAAGAAAAAGCAGATTAAAGCAATAACAATGCAATTAAACTTGAATGTAAACTAAGCGAAACAACAAAGCACAAAGGAAAGCATAAATGAAAAGATCTCACCAAGCATCAATATAGTTCCATGAATAACCTCTGTTGTCCTTTTCCATTTAGCTGTGATAGTATTTTTGCCCTTAGATTTTCAGTATGTGTGCAAGTATAGCCTCAATAGAAGTGATAATAGCGAATTTTCAAATATTATAAAACAAGTGCTCCAAAAGTCATATTTTAGGAGTAACAATGATTAAGGTCAGGTCAATTTATAGAAAATAGGGTTTTTGAATGATAAGATTAGATTGAAAGATAGACAAACAATTTAGATTAAAAGATTCGACATGCATTGAGATTAGTGTCAGTAGTAACGTGAGTGATAAAACATGAAAGGTGGGAATTAAGATTAAATAATTATTTAATCTTTAGTTGAAAGTATTCAAAAATTAGACGAATAATGATCGCATGCAAAGATGAGGATTAGCATGGAGGAAATGGTCTGTTCGATTGCAAGAATGAATGAATGAATTAATTAAAGTTATTTAATTAATAAATATGTGCACGCAGAAGAATTAAAACAAAATAACTGATTGATCTTAAAATAGAGTCTATTTGTTAGAGACAATTAGACATTAAATTAGGAGATAATTGGCTGATTTAATTAAATCTCGACTTAAGCAGTAATGAATAATTAGATAACTAGGTGATTACCCAATTATAGAAGAATATGCCAAGAATAATTCCTTTGATGAATTAAATGATTATTTAATTCAACATTCAAAATGAGAGGATTAAATAAATTAAAATTTATTTAATTGACTGAAGAAAAAATTTAAAGAATAATTAAAGTATTAAAGTATTTATTTAATTATAGTCGAAGGTGTGATAAGAATTTATTTACTTTCAAAAAGAGGATAGAGTGAATTAGTGACGTAATTAAATAATTGACATTTATTTAATTAATCAGGATTGAATAATGGTAAAATAAATTAATCAAATAATTAAATTTATTTAATTAATAGATGAGAAAAGACTTTAGAACATAATTAAATAATTACATTATTTAATCATGACAAATGAAGGTACGAATTATGAAGAAATTGAAGTCGTAGGCCTAGACCAATTTTTAGTGTCTACAGTAGTTATTTGTTTTCTTTAGTTGTATGTATTTGTTTATAAGATTTTGTAAATTTATTTTCTTTAATTGAATAATTTAAAATGGTTTGCAACTATATATATTTTAATGTGTAATATATATTTCTTAGACTTATCTAATCTTTTTCATTGATAGCAGGTGATGAAAGACAATAAACATAAAAGAGAGTAGTATGAGGACATCTCTTTCTGTGAGGGAAATATAGTATTTCACCTTTAGTAGTCAAACTTTATTGTATGAGCCAAATAGAGTCTTTAGTAGCAAGTTGTAGATATGATGTGGGTAGTGGAATTTTTTCTTCAATTTTATTCAAGTTAGCATGGCTACCTATTAAATTTTATAAAGCTATCTTGTCTTTTTAGCCAAATTTTCCCATCCTTTTTTCCTTTCAAATCAATACCCCTAGCATGGGGAGTGTTGAGTGAACCTTGGCTAGGAGGTAAATCTTGCAAAGGGTGCTTCCTATTTTCCAAGTTTTCCATGCATATTTAGAAAACCAAATGTCTGTTGTGGAAAAAATTTAGATTCTAATTTTAGATCATGTCATGCATATATCTTTTCCTAATTTCCAACTCTATTGCTTCTGAAAACTGATTTTTTGATGGATAATTCATAGTTGTTAAATATAAAGTACAATGAATATTTAACACATATGTTAGGATTAAATGACTAATAATTCACTGAAACATAGAAAATAGGTTCACCAAAATGAAAACAAAATGATGAACCCACTTTCTCTATAATTTCATTTAAATATGAGGGTTATAATGTATAAATGAATATCATAAATCAAACCTAATTGATATAGCAGTCAAAAGGTAGGTTTTAAGAGGGTCAAAAGTTGTGTACCTATTGCAAAAAGTGCTTTTTTGCACCTCATCGAGGACTCATTCTCCCTATGGTGAATGGGTCCTAGCTAGAGTTTTGAAAAATCAATTTATGGGTTCATTTCTTCAATGTCTACACTCCTAGATCCTAGTCCTGGAGATTGTCAAAAACACGAAAATAAATTATGTAGCTCAGTTTTTGTGATTTCACAAGAAAGGTGACAACTTCTACAACTTTGCAACTTTTTTCAATTTTTCTCTCCAATTGATCTTCAACCTAAAACCTAAATCACACATAAAAGGAGAAGAAAATTTTTGTTTTGTTAGGGAATAGGGGTTTTCCTTGGTTAAACACTGTTTTGGTAATTAAACCTTGAAATGAAATAATGCATAAAGGAATGATGAATGAACAACAATATGCAACAACTCACCAAACCTTAATTGGATCCTTGGAATGTAGATATGTAAACTACCATGAAGTGGCCTCAATGAATGTAGATCTTGATCATAGAACTTGATTTGAAACAATGCCTTTGAATACTTGATTAGATCTTCAATGCTACATCAACACATTAGCTCAACAACATGCATGATGCAGTAAATATTTGACATGATGATATGATCCTTTATTGTGGAAATAATCTTCCCTTGAATTCCTTAGAAATTCTCTTGAATGCTCTATCAATGCTCTTGTGAAAATAATCTTAATATAACTTGAATTTTCTAGGTGACACTAACTGAAATAGCCTTGTATTCATACATATCTTATCATTAAATATCAAAATTTAGATAAGACAAGCTGGCATCAGATCTAGGATCTGAAATCATTAAAATACCAGCAAAAAAATATCCCAAGGGGGTTCCTAGGTCTAAGTGAGGACCAATTCACCATGTGGCGAATGGGCCCTAGCTCACTTAGCTAGGACACACTTCGAGGATTATGAAATGTTATGTGAAAATTGGGTCCTAGGAACTAGTGAGGACCCATTCACCAAGTGGTGAATGGGTCCTAGGTCACTAACCTAGGACACACACCTTCAAAAATTAAGTGTTGTGTAATATCATTTATGAATGTCGGGTTTTATCCCTCAAAATTTGTAATTAATTAGGCTTGGATTTGAATTAAAGGGGCCAATTAAGGAAAATTAACCATAATTAATTAATAAAAGCCCTAAATTAGTGTGAAATTGTAAAGATACACTTTACAACACCCTAAATAAGGCACAATTAAGTCCATTTTATTAAGAATGGTCCTAAATCTAATGTAAATGTGTAAAACACATTACAACACTAAATTGAGGCATAATTAATTTCATTTTAATATTAATTATTCTGAAATTAAGTGTGAAAAGGGATACTTTTTTCTACATTACATTCACATTTATGCTGATTATTCTTTTGTATAAGGAATTGTGGAACTCTTGCTAAAGTTGTAGGACTAGGCCGTGTCTTAGGGAAATTTTTTTAAACCAACATCTAATGCTATCTATGAAAATGTTTCTAGGCCTTGATTTTCATTTCCTATAATCAAATAATATTTCTCTGGCATAAATGAAGTAAAATAACCATTTAGGTAGGAAAATGCATGAGTTCTTGTAGACTATACATGGAAAGCCAATGCCACAAATTAATTATGAATGGTCAAAGATTCCAATTACACAAAATAAGTGGAGCTTCAATCTTAAAGTTAAGGCTTGTTTGGAAAACTATATTCGATGACTATTATTATAACCAACAACATGACAAAAATAGAGTTTAAATCTTAATGCTAAAAAAATACATATATGTATCAGTGACTATTACTAGTAATCACACCTTGGTGAGTTGTCGAAGTACTATTTTTAATAATGATTTCTATCATATAAAAACATATAACAAGAGGATGAGATAGAAGAGATGTATACAGTAGTGGATCATTGATTTATATTCAATATCACAATTAAAATCTAAACTTTTGAATATTTAAACCAGGCTCATAACCCATTAAAATCCAAAAATACTCATACATATTTCTATTCCAAACCCCAACCCATTAAAAGCTAAAAACCCTCATACATTTTTCTATTCCAAAACATAGACACTATGAATGTACACTTCTATTGCAATTATCATAGAGATGGAGTTTTCAACAAACCTATTGAAGGAAAAAACTAGGTGCTGATTTGCTTTTGTAGAAGGTTTTTTGTCGTTGCTTAGTTGAATGAAGTTCACTCTCACAACTTTAGCTCGAACTTCTAGGAGAAAATATGTAGCCATGAATTTTTTAATTTTATATTTTCTATTTTTGGATAAAACATATTTGGTTGAATAAGTTTCACTGAAAACCTATTCAATCAAAAATAGGCAGCCACACAGGGCCCACGTCACCACAAAATAGTTCTGGGTGAAAGCCTCTTGAGTGAAACCAATTCAATCGAAACATATTTGATAAAAATTTATTTAATGGCCCAGAGTGTGACACAACTTTGCACTAATTTCACACAAAGATGTTTATAAATGTGGCTCATTGGAGCAACTATTTACCAAGATTCACAACATATATTTGGTGGTGATGTGCACTTTTGTGTAAAATCATGATCCCATAAATATGGTAGAAATATTTAATTTTATTCTGGAATGGATGATCCAAGTGCTCGCACAACTATGTAGAGAAATTCTTTATTTTGTCAAAGTGGGGTTGTGGGGACCAATCAATCTTATTTGTGATTGATTGATCTCATGTGTTGAGGTGATATTTTATGAACTCATAATACTCTTATTTGGTGTGTGTGTGTGTGCAATATTGATTTTGTGGCCTTCAAGATACATGTTCTCATCATTTTACTATGTAGGAATGTTATGAAATAACTTGCACAAGAAAAGAATATAATAGGAATATGTTACAAATACTTGATAATAATATGTCACTTCAAGGGGATACCCTCAATAGTCTTCAATAAGAATACAATACTTAACATGCTAATAATAACCTACCTATACCTCCTATATATACTATACTTATGTTGGAAATATGAACAATAACCCAAATGAAGCTTGCCACACTTGAAAGGATCAACCAAGAAGAATACCATCCACATGAACAAAGAAGTATTTAAAAAAGAGAAAGAAGATAACTTGATCAAATTATGATCTATGATGAATTGATCTAGAATTATTTACAAATGTACAAGAGCCTTCCTTATATAGGTAGGGCGAGAGGTAGTTGGATAACCACCTTAGTTGCAAAAATTAAATGCCTAATGCATAATTATAAATGCATGAGAGAAATATTAAATTCCTAGATAACTACATGCCTATTTGAAACAACGGAAATAGGGTGCTCCACCTTTTAGGAGATGGAATACACACACAGAAGGGGCCCTATTTCACTCAAGTCTCACTCAAGGATACCTTAGAGATCTCAATCCAATGATGAAATGAGGGAAAAAGATCTGAAATAAGGTGTCCTAGGGTATGATTAAAGACTAAAAGGGGGCTCACCACCAAGCTAGGGCTTGGAAAGACAATTAACATGAAAAACCTAATTATGTGCAAAACCTAAGTAAATGACCTAGAAATGAATACAAAACATAATAGTAAGTTGAGAAAACACAGATTTGCACCTAGAAACTTAAATGTGCTCAGAACAAGCTTTGAAATCTTGAAAGTGTAGACTTTAGGGAATAATGGGACACATATGCCAGACTTGGTGTATCAAACCTAGACTAGGGTCTCTGGGCACAAACAAAAATCTAACAATGGTAGATCTAGAACTTTTGAAATATGGAAAATTCACTACACTAGGACTCATATTCCATAAGTTTCATATTGGTCCCATTCTACTTTTTTAGAAAGTTAAAGTCTAAATTTTCTCTTCTATCCTTGCTCTTCCTTGTCAACCTGATTTCTAGATCTGAACCTGTAAAAAGACCTACAAAACATAATATAGAGTTGATTTTCTTGTGGGGGGTTTTCCTTAGTTAAACCCCTAGTTGGGTAATTAATCCTTGATAGAAATAATGGATCTTGAAACTAAATGTGAATATAAACCCTAATCTTAAGTACATCTAAGATTAGGAAATCTAAAATGCAATGCAACCCTATTCTAATGTGATAGAATGAGAAGCATGAATGAAAAATGAAGATGAATTACTCACTTTGGGAGATGCCTATCCAACCTAATAAGCCATGATAATACATGTAACTTCCTTTAGGTTTAAAGTAGAATGAAAATGGAGGATGGAATCATTCAGGAAACAAGTCATTAGGCTTGTTTTGATGGCTAGTTGCATCTACCCAACCTACAATCTATCATGATTCACTATAGGAAACCATCATCAATCCTTGGCAATACTATATCTTGAATGAAAGTGAGCTTGAAGACCTATAAAAACAATATAATGTTGCTCCAAGACTTCAACTTTGCTTGCAACTTGCTCTTGAATGCTCTTGTGAAAGTATGCTTGAGTGCTTGTGAATGCTTAGATCTTGAATTGATTTTGTAGGTGAAAATAATGACTTGAAATCTTGTTTATATAGGAACTTCACCCAATTTACCATTATTTAGATCTCAAATGCTTACATCAATCAAAATTTTGAATTAAGAAATTGAATTTCTCACTCAAACCCTAAAAATGGGCCACACGGGACTCATACACCACTCGTGGCATATGGGTCCCATCAAGGGGTACAAATACACCCAAGGTGGCGTATGAATCCCATCCTAGTTTTTTGTGGTGGGCCAATGATGGTTTGTTAGAAAATTTAATGCTTTTGTTTATTTTTTAAAGATTTTGTTGAAATAAGCCTTGAGATCCAAAATAAAGGGTGTTAAAGGCCTATTGATGATGATTTAAAGTGGTCATGAATGCAAGTGTACCAAAATAGGTCCAAATTAAGTGAGAAATTATACCATCTCCAACAAGGGAGTACAATTTATGTCACTACATTTAGCCCCCACTTTAGCGCCCATATAACTCTATGTGCATATGCAAGCAGAAGGAATCTGAACAATAAAAATTCATTTCATAAAAGGATACTCATATGGATTCATTCACAATATAGGAGAATGAAGCCCCCACTATAGCTATCTACAAAACCAAAATGGTAAGAACTGCATCTTGCAACACCAATTCGTTAGTCATTCAAAAATCCTCTTATCTAGAACTTCTTCATGAAATCAAATTTGAGGGTAGATGTATCCCCACTTGATTCCATTTGCTTTAAGAAGGTGGGATCAAGGTAGTATTCTAACCACATCAAATTAGTTAAGTCATATCATAGGGTATTTCCTAGTACCATACCACATAGTGATAGACATATGGTGAGAATGGGTGCAGAATCACAAATCCAATGCAACAAATGGCTTTGAAAATGGAGTTCTCTGGCCCTCGATATACTAGTTTGAATGAAAAATACTTTTCACTCTAATATGAAAATGACCTAATTTAAACATATATAAGAGTAAAAGGTGAAGCAATTTGTAATCATTTTGTCTTTTACCTTCTTACAGTTTCACTTCATTGGAGAGTGAGTGAAAATGTCGAGCATTTGAGAGTACATTCCCCCAAGACTCAAGAGCTTGTGTGAGGAGGTAGCATGAGGTGTCCTTCAACATCACGTGATTGAATTCTTCTGTACCTTTGTTTTTACACATTTATTTTATGTTTTTATGCATTTCTAGGTAGATTTAGGACCCTGGAAGAAAAATTCACTAAGTGTCCCTTTTTTTCATGAATTGTCCCCTTTCTTTACAAAGTGTACCACTTTTTCATGAAGTGTCCCACTTTTTCATGAAGTGTCCCACTTTTTCACAAAGTGTCCCATTTCTTTGTGAAGTGTCCCAAAAAGGGAATAAAGTGTCTATGACCCTTAGAAAAGTGTCCTAGAGAAATTTTAGCACACTTTTTGACTATTGATGTATAGATTTAGGATTTTAGAGTGCTTACAGGACATATTTTTGCTTTTTTTTGTTAGATTCTACCTTGATGGTGATAGTGTCTTGATGGTAGATTATTCTATCACCTATAGGACCTCATCTCAACAATATCAAAGGGAGAGAATCAGATTCTATAGATACAGAGATATACTTGGTGTACCTCATGCCTCCCATGAGGTACCATGATGCCATGTTAATGGAATTAACAGAGAGATGGGATGCAAACACTTGTACATTTCATCTAGCTATAGGTGAGATGACAATCACTCTAGAGGATGTACATCACATCCTTCGAGTTCCTATTCGACGCGAGAGAGTCCATTTCACAAAGGATTGTTCATATGGGTAGATGAGAGAAAACATAGGGTATTGTCATGGAGAACTAGTTTGAGAGGAGATTGTAGGGCCATAGATTGAGCTATCATGGCTACTCTACACATGATCACCACTTTTAAGATGGATCATGATGTTCACCATAGCATTAGTACTAGTCCTTGATGGCCAGGGAACATGCACTTAGATGGAGGCCTAGTTCACTTGATATGAGAGATGGAGTGCCACAAGACTGTTTATGTATGCGGATGTAGCATGCTTGCACATCTATATTATGATTTATGGAGGTTCGCATATTGCAAGGTCGATAGCATGGTACATTGTACACTAATGCAGGTTTGGTGCTTAGAGCATATCACGTGCACTAGGCTGACAGGTTTTCCTTTTGTGTCCACTCTGGGATATCAACGTGCATTCAACTATCCACTGAGATGGGTGTGGAAGTATGGGGATTTACATTTTTGGAGAGTCCAATTTGACTGACTAGATCAAGAGGAGGTCCTTTAGAGACCTTACCAGCTAATACCATAGTGGCCAGATGAGACCTGATAACTAAGGATGCAAAGGGGCAGGTTTCTTCTAGGAAAAATCAATTATATAGTAAGACCATTCTACTATGATCATGTCATGCGGTAGTTTGGGAAGATACAAGTACCACTAGTAGCGCAACCTTTTTATAGGAGATCAGTGCAAAGTACCCAGAGGCCAGGAGATATGAGATGACTAATAGTGGATAATGTTATATCCAGTGATTTAGAAAATGATCTCAATATGCCCCTAGTCTGAGATGTTGATAACATTGGTGTTATGGATACATATGATGAGTGGTGGGAACTAGCATGACCAACTCCTGTATATCCTATGGATCAGCGTATAGGCTTTACAGGACCACTTCTAGATCTGAGGGATGAGAAGGATGAGATGGGTAAGGACATATGGCTTAGGGCTTTAAATCTATTTGCAAATGAGATAGATGAGGACTACGACAAGGAGGCAGACCTATATTATGAGGGAGAGGATGAGGAAAAGGATGAGCAGGATGAGGAGTATTTGATGAGTGAGGGTAGTGACATAGTAGATGAGGGTCTATTTTCACATGAGTGGAGAGATTTAGCTCCCACCTGTGTTACTATATCATAGCCAATAGTTGTGGCACACACCAACACTTATGAGCATGGAAAGGCTAGTGAATCCTCCATTCCTCCTGCATAAGATGAGGCTATCTTTACACAATCAGCTGAAGATCTTGGTGATGAAATTTAATTTATACTTATGCTTATACTTATGTTCATGCTTTTAATATATATATATAATGATGTGTACTAATTATCTTTATGATTTCTATCTTGAAAGGTCTGTGAGATAGTTACATGATCTCTACCAATAGGTAGTTGTAGAGATAGTGCCTCTTTCTATCTTAGATCAGGCTATTGACACATAATACATGCCCCCACCTATTGTGGAGCAACACCCAGAGCTATTTGAGCCTTATGTTATATTGCAATAGTATACAAGGGCCATACTAGGCACACTAATTGAGCCAAGGCTGCATATGAGGAGCTCTGATCATCTTGAGGTCCAACGGAGGTCCAAATACTTCATGTAGAGGTAGCCAGGCTATAGGTAGACAAAGATCACATAGAGAAAGAGTGCTTAGAGGTCGTTGGTTGGGATACCATGAATGTTAGACAAGCAGAGGGCCTTCAGTATGCATTAGATTCTCTTATTAGGTCACCATCGCATACTACCATCTCTCGACCAATCATCTCTCGATGGACGTAATCACAAAGTCCCAAGGGATCTAGTAGCCACAAGCCATACTAGCATTGTATATTTGATGACATGTACTATACAACTTTTGTGATATATATATATATATATGATCATATACATTTAGTTGATATTTTATGCTTATGTGTTTGAAGTTAAATGACAATGTGATTTATCAAATAATCTTTGTAAGAATATTTAATAAATGTCTCCATGATTTAACATGTTTTATGTGATCTAATTAAAACTATCCTAGTTTCTTTTAGATGTAACATTATGATTAAATATGTTATGCTAAATTAAATGCACCTATAATCTAATTAAAGAACATTAAATGAATATAAGGATCTAATCTAATAGCACATACAATACTAACTTGAATAGTATGAAACCTAAAGTAATCATCTAAAATTAACTTAAATAATTACTTTAGTATTAAAGACACACAAATGATTGTTTATCAAGAATGAATCTCAATGCGAGAGAACATAGAATGTCATCTACTAACTCTAACACCACTTCTTTATCATTCACACTATTCAAGAAGATTAGACATAGTACCAATGTAAATTTGTGGCATTAATAGGTTCCTTAAGAGGCGTACCATCCATTTTTGTTAACGTGTATGCTCTAGACCCGTAACTTTCATCAATTTTGTAAGGTCCTAGCCAATTAGGGCTGAACTTTTCCTTTTTAGTTGGGGAAACATTGACATTATGTTGATTCTCACATAACACCAAATCGCCTTTATTGAATAACTAAGGGATGATATTATCATTATAACTATGTTGCATTCTTCTAGAATAATCTTGAAGGTGCTCAAGAGTGTTAATGTGTCTGAAGCAATTGTTGTTCCTTATAAGTATTATCATCAATAAGTCCTTGAAGAGAGATTCTTAATGAAGTAATCTCTAACTTCAATGGAATTATTGCCTCAATGCCATAAACAAGGTTACAAGGGGTATTCCTAGTTGATGTTTTAACATTCATACAATAGGCCCATAATGCATATGTTAGTTGTGTGTGTCAGTCCTTATTATGTTTGCTTATTGTTTTCCTTAGGATTTTCTTGAGGGTTCTATTAGTTGATTCAACTTGTTCATTAGATTTTGGGTAGTAGCATGTTGAAAAATGATGTTGTATTCCAAAAATTTCTAAGAAATTCTTCACATCCTTATTCTTAAATTGTATCCCATTGTCCAAAACTAATGTGGAAGGAAGTCCAAAGTGAACAGTAATGTGTTCCAAAATGAAATGGCATATTGTATTGGTAGTAGTTGAATGAAGGGGAATGGCTTCTACCCATTAAGTGAATTAATCTATTGCAGTGATTATGAATGTATATCTAGTGGAGGAGGGTGGTAATATTTTTCCAATAAAATTTAGATCCCTTATCGAGAAGGGCCAAATAGGAACTTGTGCACAAAACTTGAAAGTAAGAGTGTGAATTAAATTGCTATGCTCTTGGAATTTATGACCTTTCTTAACGTATGCAAATCAATCTTGTTCCATATGTCTCGAATAGTATCCATCAATCAAAGGTGGGCTCAATTATTATTAGTTGTCAGCTTAGGAAAGGTACCATCTTTTGAATAATTAAATAACAGTGTGTACCATTCACTAGAGCTTTCCATGGTGGTTGATAATACTTCTTCCATTTTATCTTCTATTGATGGTTTCATAACTGTATGCATAATAAATGTGAAGTCTTTAAAGGATCTTGAGGATATATAAGGGAGGGTGCACTTTCCATTGCATCCACATGTTTATTACCTTTTGGTGGGATGTTGTCAATGGTGTACAAATCAAACTTTTCTAACAAATTCATTGTGAGATCCTTGTACTTTGATAATTCGTCATGTTTCTCTTGATACGTTCCATTTATTTATTTAATGACTAATTGTGAATCACCAAATATCTTAATGTTTCGAGCTCCCATAATTAAAGTGGTGTGCAGTCCAACAATTAATGCTTCATACTTTCCAATTTTTTTTGTGCATAGGAAGTTTAAGTGATAAGACAAGGGAATAGGTTCTACCATGGGAGAGGTTATTATAACCCCCGTGTCAGAGTCAATTCTACACTTAGAGCAATCAAAATATAAATCCCATGTATTGCTTTTAATCGTCAACATATTATCATCGGGGAATGAATCATTATTAGGTAATGCTAGAGGAGAAGGAGCATTAGCTAATTGGTTGGTCAAGGCTTGTCCTTTAATTTCCTTTTGTGATACAAACTAAAGGTCAAACTCAGTTAACAACATAACCCACTTAGCTAAGCAACTTGATAAAAAAAATTTAGTGAAAAGATGTTTTAAAGGATCAAATTTTTTATCACGTGTATTTTAGCATTTAGTAAGTAATGTATTAATTTACTAGTAGTAAATACAAGAGCCAAACATTTTTTCTCTATCAGTGTGTATCATTTTTCATAATAAATCAAATTTTGGCTAATGTAATAAACAAGATTATTTTTACCATTTTCATTGTGTTGAGCCAACAATACTACGAGAGCATGGGTCGATGCTTCTGTATAAAGGATAAATGTTTTTTCTTGCATAGCAGGTTGTAAAATAGGTGGAGCAGCAAGATAATCTTTCAAGCTCTCAAAATATTGTTTACAATCCTTATTCTAATTAAATTTAACCTCTTTATTAAGAAGATGTGTAAATGGTAATGTCATGTCTGCTAGGGATGCTACAAAATGATAGATAGCTTGAATTCTTCCTTGTAAAGTACTCAAATTAGAAATGTTTCAAGGAGGTGGAATGTTAACTATAGCATCAATTTTCTTCATGTCCACCTCAATGCCTCTGTGAGATTCTATAAAACCTAAGATTTTTCCACTATCTACACAAATGACACACTTTTTTGGATTTAGTATCATGTTGTATTTTTGCATTCATTTGAAGATCTCTCAAAGGATATTCACTATGTCTTGTCAAGTTGATGATTTGGCTAGAATATCATCAACATAATCTTCCAAAATCTTATATATGTAATCGCGAAATATCAATTTCATAGCTTGTTGATATTTTGTGCCTACATTATTTAATCCAAAGGGCATCATTACCAAACAAAATTTTCTCCAAGCTGTTGTAAATGGTGTTTTGTATTGATCTTGAGGGTTGATAAAGATTTGATTATATTCAAAAAATCCATCCATGAATGACAAAAAAGTATGTCCCACAGTCGATTCTACTATCATGTTGATATTAGGAAGGGGAAAATCATCTTTTAAAGATGCTTTATTCAAATCAAAAAATTTGGTACACATCCTAATACAATTATCGGGTTTTGTGACTGCAACAATGTTCAAGATCCAAGGAGAATAATCAATAGGTTGGATAAACCTAGCTTCAATGATTTTTTTGAGCTCGACCTTAAATAATAAGGCTATCTTAGGATTCATCTTTCGTATCTTTTGTCTTATTGGTCTAGCATTCTCAATGAGGACTATGTTGTGTGTTACTATTTTAGCATCAATTCTTGGCATATCTGAATAAGTCAAAGAATTTTTTTTGGGAAAGTCATGAAGCAAAGTTGCATGATCTTCTTGTTAATCTTCATCAATGTAATTTCCTATCTTTCTCTCTTTCTCCTTATTATTAATATCCATCAACATGTTGATTGTATCTCTCAAAGGAACTGCAGTTTGTTTTGGGAATTTAGGATTGTATTCTTTGTTGTCCTTATCCATCTCATTACTTTTCTTTTCTTCATATTCTCGCTTAGTACTAATCATAGCACATGTAACCCATTTCTTTTTAGGAGGAGTAGATGGCTTGCCATAAAATCCTTACATTTATTTCAAGGCTTCATCATCTTCGAAGTACTCCAATGATGCTTCACAAGTTCTATCAATCAATTATGGATGCTTCAAGGTGAGGGTTGTTTCAGTGTTACACATGATGGTGTTTATGTTTAACGATGGTCTTTTTGATGCTTGCGTTATCTTAGAAGGGAAATATCCCAAACCACTTTCTTCTTGTGTGTTAGGCTCTATAGGAAAATGGATTCCTTGTTCTTTCTTTCCAAATCATTTTCCACTATAACCAAGTTGCTTCATGAACTCATAACTTTTTCTAGATAAATTATCCCTATTTCTTTCAGGTTTGGTGGTTGTTAATAATCTATCTAATCAAAGTTTGTTGTATCGCTTGTGTCATATTCTTGAGGGTAGATGAGATAGATGCTTGTGAGTTTTCTTCTGAATTTTGAATTGACATTACCATTGGTTGATTTTGATTTTTAGTTTTTTTTTTTTTGTGATTATGTATTCTCCCATAAACAAAGGTGTGAACTCTAAGGAACCCAAATCATCTTCCAATAACTTTGACATCATTTCAATTTCTTTTTTTTGTTCTTTCATAGGTTTTATGCTTGATGTTGGAATTAGTGTGTTTAGAGGACAATTCATTCCTTTTTCAACTTGTAAGCAACTTTCGAGCTCAAGTTATATTTCAACTTGGTATACTATGGGTATGTGTGGGATCATCATGGAAAAAATAGGCCCTTAAGTGGCAAAAAATTCAAAAAAAATAGAGTTAGGCAAATTGACGTAAAATTTTGAATAATTTATCTATATTATTTCAAAAATATGTAAGAATAGAATCTGTAGCAAATTGAATGTTGTTTCTAATCTACTAGGTTTGTTTAAAACAAAAAACCTATTTGGTGAAATTTTGAAATTTTAATGCACTAGTACTTAAATTTCAAGGAAAAAATAAGTAGGTGTCTGTCTAACCACCCTAACCACAATAAAATAATAATATTGTTTTATAATATTTTAGATATAAGTAGAGGACTCATGTCCTAATGTGATGCATGTATTTATTTTTTTTCCAAGTAAATAATTAATTATGAATTTTTATTATAAATTTTAAAAATATAAAACTTGTATGTCTAACCACCTTAACTTGGACAAAACTTCATGAAATTATTTTTTATATTTCTAATCCTATAGTAATATAGAATCATGTTTTGGAGTCATACCGGCTATCATCTTAGGACTTTAGTCATAATTCAAATATAAAATGAATAATAATTACTTATTAAATTCAAAGTAAAGCATATTTTATATTGGTGGAAAGCTGAGAATCTCCTTTAAAAACCCTTTTCGTTTCATCAATTTTGGGTTAAAAAAAGTCGTCAGCCACATACCTATCATAATGCCACTTTTTGGCCCATCATGATCCTGTAGATACCTCTATATTGTTATATACATACTTCATTATACAATGAAAAGTTGAAGGCACTCCATTCATTTCATGAATCCAAGGTCTGCCTAAAAGAAGATTGCATGAAAGATTATCAAGAATGACATGAATAGGAGTTTGCAAGGTAGCCTTTCTGACTATAATATGCAAAGCAAGCATACCAAACGATTGCTTTCATACATTGTCAAATCCTCGAATAGATAAGGAGTCTAGTTGAATTCTTGATTTATCCATGCCAAGTCTATCCAAAAGGATGAAACTGCACACATTAAGGGCAGAGCCATTGTCAACAAGGGTTCTTTTTTTCCCTAACCTATTATAGATAGCTATTATCATGAAGGCAACATTTTTGTTTCTCATTTTCAAAGGAGGTAGCTCATGTTGATTAAAATTAATGTCTACATTAACTGCATTCATTCCTTGTATTAGAGCTTCCACATCATTTTCATTTGTACTAGAGGAAATCACAACTTGTTGCAAGGCAGTTTAGGTGCATTTTGAATTAGATCCGATAGGGATATATTTGCAGGAGGTTTTTTAATTTGTTCAACAAAATCATACTCCTTTCCACTATTCGAAGGAAAATGAGAAGCACTAGCCAAGATGGGGTTAGGCAAAGGTAAAGATGTTGGAGTTGTTTGTTTTGGTTGTGGATTGTTTCTAGTGTTATATGTATGAGAAATGGTATTATAACTTGATTGTTGCAAAAAAATATTCTTAGGTGGTTCAAGGGTGAAAATAGGTTTGTTTTGACTTTGAGGTTTGTGTGAAGGTGGGTAAAGGATAAGTTGAGGTTGAATCATGTTAACTTCTCTTGGTTTTGATTTTTTGTAACAAGCATTTGTAGATGAGCTTGGTGGGATAAAATATTCAAGGGCTTCATCTAACATGTTAAAGTCATCACTACTAAAAGGCTTGAGGTTTAGGTTAACTTGGAAAAAGAGATCTGACATGCTCAAATAACTATTCTTTCTCCAAGTGGTTCATCGGTTTATAGATGTTTTTAGTTTTTTTTTCTAATGAATGCAAAATGTAATATAAGCTTATCAAGCTATGAACTAATGCTGAAAATTAAAAGTACAGTAATCTAATTCTATCCACAATTAAAATGAACCTAAATTAAGCTAAATCTAATGAAATGCATGAAACAAAAAACTAATGACAACAAGAAGAAGCACAACAACAGAGTTTTTAATGTTGTAAAATGTATTTTCAAACCTAACATGGGACTAAATCACCCAAAGGGGCATATGAGTCCCAATCATGTTTTCTTAAGGTTTCAAATAGTGAATAACAGTCACCACATAATACCCAAGAATTGGGAAAACCACTTGTACTAGAGCTAAATCCCTAAGAGGGGCATATGAGTCCCAGATTAGGGTTTTTACACCGTTTTCAACAAATTTTGTGTGAATTTTATGTTTTCTCTTTTGAATGTTGTCTAGACTAAATGCAAATACATATTTTAAGTGAATTTCAATGATGCAAGAGAAAAAAATGCAACCTATATGCACTTTCACTAATGCAAAATTTAGAAACCCTAGATGCATATTAACTAATGCGAGACCTAATGCAAAGTTAATGCAAGCTAGATCTAGGATTATGATTCACTCCAAATCAGAAATAAGGTGTTCTAAATGTAAGTTCACCAAAATGAAACAACAGAAATAGGGTGCTCCACCTTTTAGGAGATGGAACACACACACAAGGGGGCCTATTTCACTCAAGTTTCACTCAAGGATACCTTAGAGATTTGAATCCAATGATGGAATGAGGGAAAGATATTTGAAATAAGGTGTCTTAGGGTATGATTAAAGACTAAAAGGGTGTTCACCACCAATCTAGGGCTTGAAAAGACAAGTAACATGCAAAACCTAATTATGTGCAAAACCCAGGTAAATGGCCTAGAAATGAATGCAAAACATAATAGTATGCTGAGAAAACATAGAGGTGCACCTGGAAACTTGAATGTACTCGAAAAAAAATTTGAAATATTGAAAGTACAGACTTTGGGGTACATTGGGACTCATACACCAGGCCAGGCATATCATTCCTAGACTAGGATTTTTAGGCAGGAATAAAAATCTGATAGTGGTAGATCAAAAACTTCTAAAATATAGAAAATTCACTACACTGAGACTCATACACCACAAGTGGTGTATTAGTCTCATTCTAATTTTTTATAAATTCAAATTCTAAATCTTCTCTTCTATCCCTACTCTTCCTTCTCAACTTGATTTATGGATCTGATCCTATAAAAATACCTACAAAATAGAATATAGTGTTGATTTGCTTATGGGGAGTTTTCCTTGGTCAAAACCCTAGTTGGGTAATTAAACCTTGATAGAAATAATGGATCTTGAAAGTAAATGTGAATACAAATCCTAATCTTAAGTGCATCTAAGATTAGGAAATCTAAAATGCAATGCAACCCCATTCTAATGTGCTAGAATGAGAAGCATGAATGAAACATGAAGATGAATGACCCACTTTGTGAGATTACTAATCACCCTAATAAGCCATGATAATACATATACCTTCCTTTAAGTTGAAAGTAGAATGACAGTGGAGGATGGAATCACTTTGGAAACAATTCATTAGGCTTGGCTTGATGGCTAGTTGCATCTCCCCAACCTAGAATCCATCATGATTCACTATAGGCGACCATCATCAATCCTTGGCAATGCTAGATCTTGAATGAAAGTGATCTTGAAGTCCTAAAATAACACTATCATTCTACTCCAAGACTTCAAATTTTCTTGCTACTTTCCCTTGAATGCTCTCTATGAAAGTATTCTTGAGTTCTTGTGAATGCTTAGATCTTGAATTTCTTTTCTACATGAAAATAATGACTTGAAAGTTTGTTTATATAGGAAATTCAACTAATTTACCATTATTTAGATCTCAAATACTAACATCAAATAAAATTTTGAATTAAAAACTTTAATTTCTCTCTCAAACCCTAAAAATGGGCCACGCGAGACTCATATGCTACTTGTGGAATATGGGTTCCACCTAGGTGGACTCATATTCCCAAGGTGGCATATGAGTCTCACCCTAGTTTTTTGGGTTGGGCCAATGATGGGTTGTTAGAAAATTTAATGCTTTTGTTCATTTTGTTTGGATTTTAGTTGAAATAAGCCTTGAGATCTGAAATAAAGGGTCTTAGGGGCCTATTAATGATGATTTAAAATGGTCATGAATGCAAGGGTACCAAAATAGGTCCAAATTAAGTGATAAATTGTACCATCTCCAAGAAGGGAGTATAAATTATGTCACTACACTATTAATGAGATGTGGTCCCATTAAATTCTAGTTTCTAGAATGCCACCTAGGAAACTAACTCCTAAGTAAACTTATTAATGGTTTGAATAGTTCCTCACTAAGAACTAGTTAGGAAATGAATAAATTCACACTAACACCCCCATAAGTGCAACTTGGGAGTGTAGTTATGATGCAAAGATGGACCCCAACTACCATGTTAGGTACCCATGTACAAGTGCAATGCAATCTCTTACAAATGGAGAAAACCTCAAGGGATAAAAGTCTTCCCCAAAAATGCTATATAATGAAAAATATAATGCTAATCATGTATAATTAATGAAAGTGATGTATGAAGGTCTCAACATCAATACCCCCAAGAGCTACATCCATCAAAAGAATAATATATGATCAATAGCCCCCATAAGAGGGAAATATAAAGACTATATAGCCCCCTGCAATATGCAATCACTTGCAAAAATGGTAAGTGCTTAAAGAAAAAACATGATCCAATATCGACAATTAACTTATGTCCCTTTTAGAAGAAGCAAAACCAAGTAAAAATGCAAGGATGCTTCCCATTCTAGATAGGAATTGAAGGAAGGAAGGATGAATGATGATGATGTCTCTAAAAACTACTCATGTGTCTCCTTGCATAAGGAAGATTAATATGCCACAATCAAATCAGGTACTTGCCCAATCAATGAAGGTGAAAAACTAGGACTATGTGGAAACTAATGTTGAACAAGATCCAAATACAATACAATGAACCATTCATTGAAGGAATAGATGGAGACTATATTTCCCTCCTAAATGAAGTGTCCTCAAAACCACTAAAAGAAGTCTAAAGCCGAAAGAGTGTTTGATGATGAAAACCCACATGTATCCCTCTAGGAAGAAGCAAATCCAATGGTAGATTTTGAAGAAACTCCAAGTCCATAATGAAATGGGAGGAAGAAGCTTCATACTTGAAATCTCTGAAGAGAAATCAAGTGCATCCAAGGTAGTCTCACCAAGATCAAGATCCCCAATCAAGGTTGAAACAATGGAATATGGAGACTCAAGAAGAACCTCCAAAGTAGAATTTGAATAGAGGAGAGATATCCCCTCAAGAAATTCATCCAAACTTGTAGAAGTAGCCAAGTTGCAATACCTAAAACAAAGCCATCTTGTGATTCCAAGTCTAGAAAATTGAATATGTCATGTTGAATAGGAATGATGGAAGCCTCAATCAATGACTTTTTATCAACAAGGATTGCACCCTAGTCAAGTTAGACTCAACTATCCTATGTAACATGGAAACATTTTCAAGTTGTGGGTGGCTTATAATGAGAATGAATCTCCAGAGAGGGTTGGTTCCCCTGGTAGATCACCTAGAACTACTAACTTTTCTGAGAAAAGGGATAGAAGGATAATTGAAATGAAAATCCTAAAGCCTAAAGGGTGATGCACTAGAAACTGTATAACTTATCCACTAATTCAACTCACAATCAGTTTGACAAATATTTTTGTTCTCACAATTTCATGGGAAACAATGCAATACATAAGTAATTTGCATGAAGGTTTGAAAATTAGCGCTTGCATGAAGCAAAAATAGAAGCTTTATCACAAATTCAACCCACTAACAACATTAAAATCAATACACAACCAGCATTGCAAGAAAATTTTGCACTCAAAACTGCAAAAATGAGACATAGAAAAGGATTTGAATGACTGAACCATAATTGAACATCAAATCATTAACTGCAAAATGAGGAAAAACATGAAAAGGAGAACATTATTGTCTTTATTGATCTAAAAGGAGCCCCATAATCATATTACAAAAATATGAGTTAAAAATTCTTACAAAACTCTGTACAATACTCAAGAGAGGAAGAAGGAATAACTAGAACTGAGAAAAAACTAATTTTTTCTCCAATTTCTATCTCCAATGAGTCTCCATGAGTGAATGGGAAAAATCTTTGTTAACTGGTGTAGGAGCATCCTAGGTTTAGTAGGTTCAAAATTATCATTTTGGTTTTGTATGATGTTCTTCCATGTAATAAAAACTAGAAATACCATTTCATGTAGGTTGGGGTCCAATTAGTGGTATTGGTCATTGGTTAAAGTCTAGATGCAAAACTTGTAAAAAGTTGCACAAATGTTATCAAAGTTGTAAACACATGGAATGTAAAGAGTCATAAGTTGCAAATGAGGGAAGGTGGACAGTTGTAACTCAAAATAAAAACTTGAGAACCATTGGTACATGTTTAAATAAACCTTTTAGTAGTCGAATCCAAGGTTGGAGATGGTGGTTATTGAAAATATTGAAGTTGGATTAATAAAACATTTTTTTTGTTTACTACATTTTGTAACGTTTTTCCCTATTTTGATGAATGGTATAGACTTGTATGGTCATTTCATGGTGTGAGATCAATTGGAAATGAAATATAATTGAATATACTTTCTACTACATTTTTTTGTACTCAATTTCATTGTGATTTGAGGGAGTTGTGTCCATTTTACTACAAACAAGTCTGAAACCCTAGTTAGGGTAATACTGAGCAAACAAACCAATTTTTGAAGGTTTTTGTACAAAGTGACCGCCCCTGATTTTGAGATATGTTGTATAAAGCCCAAATTGGTATCTAAAACTATGTTTATATTCTTGATATCATATCTACAATGAAAATTATGGCCAAAAAACCACAAATTTTTGCTACCAAGTTTGTTCAAGCAATTAGGCCTAGAGACTAGGTCAGCCAATTTTAAGCCCTTTCCTTCCAAAGCAACTATATGGTGTAGGGGCACCAAAATAACTCATGTAAATAAGGTCATGTGTTTTTTTTTGGTGGTTAGTGTCTAAAGGTCATATAATAAGGTCATGATAGACTATTCTTAATGTTTAAGTCATCTTTGGGTCAGTGGTAGTTAGGTTGTCATATTTTGTAAATCTTGCAAATTGTTGTCATATTGCAATGTTGCAAAAATGCAAATTTTGGAAGAACAATGGTCAAGTAACTGAAAAAGTAGTTCTAGTTGGTTTTGGTAATTTTTTTTTAGAGGGACAAGTCTAAAATATGCTTCGTAAATTTGATGTAACTTTTTATTGAAGTTTTTGTTGAAGAAAAGCAATAAAACTATTGTTTTATGTGTTTTTTGAAAGACTTGTTACAGGTGACTGTATGAATCCGTACAGAGACATATTGTTTTAAAATTTGTTGAATGTGATGGAGGCCTAGAGTATCTTCATTTTTGTTGTGATTTTACTTGATTTCATAGACTTTGAAGCATATTATAATTTTTTTCCTGAGTACGGGTTAAAACCCTATTTGGAGGGTTTGAGGGTATTCAAAATGCACAAATGACCCATTCTACCAGTAGATTAGTCTGAAATTTGGTGGAATAGTGAAAATTAGGTAGGGATAGATGTTATAATAGGTTGTAGGAGTAGGGAGTTTGTTTTGATGGAATTTGATTGTTGCCCTAGTTGAATTTGCATGAGTTTTGGCTTGAAATGGATGATTACAAGTTGGAGTTGGCTTCAAATGTATTGGTGAAGGTTGGGAGTTAGTTTGTGAAGCATTTGCAGGTCCTATTTAGTGTGTTTTAGGCATTGTAAAAGTGGTTGGAGGTCTGGAGAATAGAGTTTCAATAAACCCCCTTGAAACCTAAATAAGCCTAAATGAGGGTTTTTTGTTCTAGTGAGTTTTTGGTTGTTTCTATTAATGAAAGCTATGGATTATAGCTATTTGAGACCTAGGGAGAAGGTTTGAATAATTTTTTTTAATTGGGAGAGTTTTTGGTTGATAGTTACTTTGTAAAAGTGGCCTAATTGGCTTAAGGGGTAGTGTAGTAGTAGGTATTTGGAGATGATGGTTCAAAGTGACCATATGAGATTTTAAGATATGCTAAATTATGCCTTAATGGGTGTCTAAAATGATGTTCGGTTTGTGGGTCTTCATTGTATTTTGAGAGATATGGTCAAAAATCACTATTTGATATGCTACAAGGAGAATAGGATGAAATTGTGGTAAACCAATGAGTTAGGGTTTTGAAGATTGGAAATTTGTTTGAAACACTTTGAATTGTTATTTTAAGAAGTTTTCCCTTGCTCTGTATTAATTGGCAAAAAATCTACAAGGCCAGCTCCAAGAATTGACAAAAAATATTGACACTAAGCTAAAATTTAAAGACAAAGGAGTAGGTGAATATTCGCTATCTCTTTCTAACTTACCTCCTTCTCCGAGGTCACATGGCCAACCAACCTTATCAAATCAAAAGATTGCAACAACCTCTACATCCCAAGATTTTGTGCCAATCACAAAGTTTGATGGAAAATTCATTAAAGCCAACACCACTGAGGAAGAAGCTGAAGATAGGGACATCCTAAGTTGGCTATACAAAGATGAAGATGAATCTCTCTTGCACATTAAGTTACCTATAGAAAAATATGGTAAGGGGTACACTATCATGCAGAAAATGGGCTATGAAGGAAATGGTCCTATAGGAAAAAGAAGAGAAGGAATTGTGGAGCCAATTCAACCTATGTCAATACATCCAAATGATAAAATAGGATTGGGATATGGTAAGGATAAAGAAGAGTCAGTTTTATAGCAAGCACAACAAGGAGAATCAATTTTAGATAAACAGCATGAAGATGTCACTCTACAAAAACCTTATGGATCAGTTTTCCAATTGCAGGACGGTTCAGATACTGATTCTAATAAATATGAATGGGAAACCATTTATAATGATGAATTTTGGAGAGACAAACAAGTTGATACCATACACAAATATGCACATGTTCTCATACAAGGAGAAGGTTCAAGCCCTCCACTTGATTATGTTTTACAAAATGATCATGACTCAAGAGAGGACGATTGAGATTTTAACGAGATTGACAATCAACAGGAGAATACCATCGTAGACCTTGTCTACCATGAAGATGACAACCACATCATGATTTTGACAGCTCAAGACCTTACCCAACCTAATGATCCTATGCCTTTAGTTTATCCGGAACTTATTGATTGGGACAATGATGCCCCTATCCATATCCCTACATTTCATGATGATGAGGACATTATAAATTTCCTTTGTTCCTCTAAAGAGGAAAACAATTGTTTCATCCAAGAATTTCATACTCACGATTTTGATAAGGAGGGTGTCAAGTCTCTTAGCTGCAAAATAAATGAAATAAAAGATGGATCTATCAGTGAAAATTGAAAAATGGCAATGGTAGATCACAACAAGAGAAAAATAAAGAGTGAATCTGACAATGAAAACCTTTCTGAGGCACTGAAGGATGAGAAACTTGACACTCTTCCCAAGCATTATCATGAAAGATCTTCTATTTTGATCGAACCAACAGAATCAATCAACATAAGTACATCAAAGTAGCCAAAAATCTTGCAACTTGCAGCATCATTAACAGTTGAAGAAGTATTGAAATTCATGGAGTTCTTGAAGGAGAATCAAATCAACTTTTCTTGGTCTTATGCTGCTATGCCAGGGTTAGATCCTAATCTGATAATGCATCATTTATCTATAAATGCAGGGGGAAAACCTGTGAAGCAAAAACTTAGAAAAATGTATCCACATGTTGCATTATTGGTCAAAGAGGAATTAAGAAAGCTTTTAGATTTTGGATTCATTTGGACTATTGACTATGTAGAATGGATTTCCAATATTGTATCCGTTTCAAAGCCAGATGGAAGGATTGGAGTTTGTACAGATTTTAGAGATTTAAACAAACCTTGTCCCAAAGATGACTTTCCTTTGCCAAACATAGATATGATTGTTAATTTAACTGCTAGCCATGCAATGTATTCATTAATGGATGGATTTTCAGGATACAACCAGATAAAGATTGCACCAGAGGATCAAGATAAAACAACATTCACATGCCCTTGGGGTACCTATTGTTGGAACGTAATGCCATTTGGGTTAAAGAATGTAGGAGCCACTTATCAAAGAGTAATGACAACCATTTTTCAAGATATGATGCATACATTCATGGAAGATTACGTTGATGATTTACTTGCCAAATCTCACACATGAGAAGGACATCTAGAATTTTTGTCAAAAATCTTTACCAGAATGGAGAAGTTCAATGTTCGACTCAATCCAAAGAAATGTGTCTTCGGCGTTACATCTGGTAAACTCCTAGGATACATTATTTTAGAAAAGGGCATAGAGGTTGATCTAGAAAAAGTACAAGCTATAATGGACATGTTGTCACCACGAAATATCGGTCAGCTTCGATCATTACAAGGACGACTACAGTCCATCAGAAGGTTTATAGCTCAACTGGCAGACAAAATCTTACCATTTACACATTTATTGCATAAAACTGTCCCATTCAAATGGGAAGATAAATGTGAAGCAACATTCAATCAGATCAAGCAATATCTTATGAACCCACCATTTTTAATTCCACCCATTCTAGGAAAGCCACTCATACTTTATATTTCAGCAACATAAGTATCCTTGGGAGCATTATTAGCACAAGAGGATTCTACAAGCAAAGAAAGGGCCATATACTATATCAGTAGAACTTTAACAAGTCGTGAATTAAACTACACTTTCATTGAAAAAGCTTGCCTCGCAGTGGTGTTTTCCTCCCAAAATTTGCGTCATTATATGTTGCCTCATACCGTTAATCTGATAACCAAGATTGATCCACTAAAATACCTTTTAAGCAGAGCTACTTTAACAGGAAGACTTGCAAAGTGGGTAATGATCTTAAGTGAGTTTGACATTCACTATGTAGATCAAAAAGCTATTAAAGGATAGGTCATTGCAGATTAGTTGGCCAAAGCACCTTTACAAGAAGAAAATCCAATGCACATTGAGTTTCCTGATGTAGATGTCTTCACAACAACAATTCAGAAATCATGGACATTGTACTTTGATGGATCCTACACGCAACAAGGCTCGGGGGCAGGAATTCATTTTATCACACCTGAAGGAGATAACATTCCAAAATCATATTGGTTGATGTTTCCTTGCACAAATAACATAGCTGAATATGAGGCATTGCTTATAGGGATAAAAATAGCCTTGGAATGGTGGACTATAGAGCTGCAAGTCTACGGTGATTCACAACTTGTCATTAATCAAATTAATGATGATTATCAAACTAAAGATGATAAATTACTACCTTACAAGAACATGGTGGATGATTTCAAAAATTATTTTGTGTCAATCAAGTTTTCACAAATCTCAAGGATTGATAATAAAGCTGCAGATGCAATGGCTACAATTGCTTCCTTGTTACAATTGTCAAAAGATTAAAAACGGTATGAATTCTTGGTGGAAAAATTGTTTTCTCCCGCCTATGATAATCCTGAGACCCAAGTCATATATCATTTAACCAGTTTTGATTCCCCTCTATATGGCAAGACTTATACCTACCTGAAAGACAACATTTTACCTTTGGACTTATCTTGAAACCAAAAAAGGAATTTCATACGCCAATCGTCCCGTTATACCTTGATCGCTGACATCCTTTACCGATGTGGTCTTGATGGTACACTCCTTCGATGTCTTGAACGTGACGAATCTGAAAAAGCCTTACAAGAGGTTCATGGTGGTATTTGTGGAACTCATTCAAGTGGTTTGACTTTAGCCAAGAAACTTGTCAAGATGGGATATTATTGGCCTACCATGGAAAAAGATTCTTTTAATTTTGTCAAGAAGTGTTCTAAATGCCAGATCCATGGGAATCTTATTCATGCACCTGCACAGGAACTGCAACCTTTCACTTAGATATGGCCTTTTTCTCAGTGGGGACTAGATCTTGTTGGAAAAATTCATCCTTCATCATCAAATGGGCATAAATTCATTATCACAGCTATGGAGTATTTTACAAAATGGATAGAATTTGTTCCTTTGAAGACCATGACTGGTAAACAAATTCTTCATTCATTCTGAATTACATCATTTGTAGATATGGAATTCCTAATTCTATCATTACTGATAATGGGAGGCCTTTCAAGAATCAGGATGTTGACCAACTTTGTGAAAAATTTCACATCCAACACAGGTTCTCTACACCTTACTATCCACAAGGAAATGGTCAAGCAAAAGCTTCAAACAAAACAATCTTGAAGATCTTGAAGAAGACAGTAAATGATGTCGGTCGTGATTGGCATGTCCAATTAAATCTAGCTTTGTGGGCATATAGAACTAGTATTTGCACACCAATAGGAGCTACCCCATATGCCTTGGTCTATGGAGTAGAAGCAATCTTACCATTAGAGATTGAAATACCTTTGCTTCGGGTCTCACTCAAAGGATTGATAAATGATGAAGACTACAGAGTATCTCACCTACAAGAGTTAGAATTGTTAGATGAAAGATGTCAACATGCAGTTGACCATTTGAAGGGTTATCAACAAGTTATGTCTCGTAGCTATAATCATAGAGTTAAACCATAGACATTTCAAGTAGGTGACTTAGTCTTGAGAGAAAATCCATGTAATCAGCAAGATAGGGAAAAGAAAGGAAAATTTGAACCAAACTGGCTTGGTCCATTTGTCATCATTGCAACATAAGGTTCTAGTGCATATCAGTTATCTACATCAGAAGGGGACCTGTTTGAAGAGTTGAACATTCATTTGAAGAAGTTCTATGTCTAAGAAAAAATCATAAAAATTAGAAAAAGTCCTGAAAAAATCATAAAAATTAGAAAAAGTCCTAAAAAAATCATAAAAATCAGAAAAAGTCCTGAAAAATTCATAAAAATAAAAAAAAGTCCTGAAAAAATTCATAAAAATTAGAAAAAGTCCTAAAAAAATTATAAAAATAAGAAAAAGTCCTAAAAAAACATTCAAACAAAAAAAATCAGAAAAATCCTGAAAAAGTGCAATAAAAACACGTGGTGAAAACCTAGCAAACAGGCACTACTTGTGATCAATATAGACTCCTCCATCTATTAGCTTATGTCTTGCATTCACTTTCGGCATCATCCATCCATATCTATCATCTGTACATATCTTTCATATCCATCTCATATGACAGGAATCCTTATATTTCATCTTTGCTTAATGAAATTTGTACATATCCTTAATCTTTAGGTTGCGTTTACACTGGGGGCACAAACACAGACTGAACAAGAGAGAGGCAATGAGCTTTTCGAACATTACAACAGACACAAGATAGTTTGCCAAAATGCAACAAACATTGTCATATCAAATCAATCACAACATGCTTATATTCAATGCCAATTGAAATCAAGACAACATGATCCAAAACAAACATCAAAACAAGAACATCAATGATGATTTGGATGATCTTAATCTGAATAATGTTTGAAATACTTTAAGCAAATTTTGAATGGCTGTTTGATTTTCTATCATATCTCTGGAGAAATTTGATGATGTATTGAACTAGAAAAGCAAGGAAGGAGTATGATTTTTCTTTGTCTGTTGTTTGCAAGGAAATCATTAGTACTATGCAAATTGGTCGTGAGATATTCTCTACTAAGTATCATTGATGACATTTCAGAATTTGCATGGGAAACGGGTTAACTCTTGTCTGTTTATGTAAGCAATACTCAGGTCATCTTGGTTTAATTATACCTAGATGCTTGTATTATCTTGCTATATCAAAATTCATGAAAGCAATACTCAGGTCATCATTGGTGCTAACATACCCTTTGATGCTTGTATTGAATTTCAACATTTCAATGCTTTATGATGATACATAAAGCATAAATAAGCTCTCCAAATAGAAATATTGTACGAATATCCTGCATGGTTAGTATAGATTGCATTCATGTTAGAATCTGCATTTTGCATTTTCCCAAAAGCTGGCAAAGTATCAAGTGTTTCATGTCTTTTCAATACAATGATTGAGTATATTTTGACATTCACAAAAACATCATTTCATACATTTTTCATATATATTTGCATCAGAAAATCATAAAAATAAAGTATACATCATAATTAAAACATTCATAAACAATCATAAATTGTACCATTCATCATATTCATACAATCATTCATCAATAGATTTCACTCATCTCATAAATCATGCATACATATACATCATAAGCATAAAAAATGAGAAACCATCATATCATACCACTCATCATAAATCATCGCTGCATTTCATATATCTCGAACATGAATGTCAAAATGTACAAAGATGTCAACTATACATGATATAACATCATCAAAAATGAGATCATCTCAGGGTGTATACAAATGTTTAAATAGAGTATCATAAAAACATCATGTACAATGCACTAGGTAGTGCTATCCTCTGATGGTGCTAGTCTGGGACCTCTCCCACCTGCACCTGATGGACCTGCTCTAGCTGTCCCTGATGGCCCTCCTGGAGGTAATGGTTGTGTCACACCCCTACTGGTAGTTTCTAGAGCGACTATGGGTAGACCGAGACTATGTATAACTATCCCTCCGCTTAGGTGGGACCGCATCATGATATCTGGTCTTATAGAACTCGGCCTCTCAGGTGGATCTGGTCACCTCTCTCATCATATCACTAGGCAAGGTACTCACTACTACTCTTTGTAGACTATCAGCCAAAGTAATGGCCTGCTCACCCCGCTGTCTAGCTGTATCTCTCTTAGCAGTAACTGAGGTCAATTGTCCCTAAAGTTGTGTAAAGAGGATATCTGACCTGACACCACTAGATCTATTGAAGGTGATGGATTTGTATGTCTCATCTGTGGTCCACCTCTACCACCTCTCCTACCACCTCTATCACCTCCCCTATCACCACCTCTACCACCTCTCCCACCATCATCATCTCCTCCACTCTCCTCATCATCACTATCTCCCTCATCATCATCATTACCTCCACTCTCCTCATCATCATCATCTCCCTCTAAATCATCACCCATTGAAACTGTCTCTCTCTATCATCTCTGACCGCCTCTCTATGGTCTTTGTACAACAACTGGTGCAATAGGCCCATTAGGATCAAACAATCATGGTGCAGGATGCTCTAACACATACTGACTATACTCTGGCATCGTCCCTATGTCAAGGACATCAACTCAGTAATCCCACATCACAAATCCTAAACTAGTGAAATCTGCCACTACTGCCTCATAAGAAATCCATGGACCCCACACTGCAATCTCTGGATGTCACCGTGCATAAATGGCAGAACCCATAGGCATACCCTGAATCCGACTGTACTGCCGACATACTCGTCTAGCAAGAAATCTCTCAATAATCCATGAAGTACGACCAATAAGATATCTGGATGTATAGACATAAGACATCTCCCTCACATCCTCTGGCCATGCCTCACAATCTACATATGGTTGCCAGCATAATGTATCAAGATCATCTAAGAGACGCTGCCAATGATCCAGTTTGCCCAGTCTTGGCTGAGCAATAATATTGCTATATCCCCATCTGTATGATCTACCGATAGGTCGTCGTCCACGAGTCAATGGTCGCATAATGGAAAAATTCCCCCATGACCATATTTGTAATAACGAACAGCCAACAGCAAAGCTCTGGCCTCTACCATATACAATGTGATGTAACTCATCATACAAATGCGCAAGCATACATGACCCCCACGCATACCGTGTACCCTGCATCACCATAATCTCCAGAACATGACCCCACCCAACTATGAACCCCTTCAACCTATGGTCGGGGCACAAAACACCTCCAATGAAACTTTCCAATACAGATAGTAAGGGTGCATATGAATCTGCCATCTCGCCCCATGGGATGAAGTATCCAGCAATATGATCATCCCTAAAAATCCTCCTCAAAGCATCAATCCCTCCAGCATCTCGGCTATCAAAGACCACTATCTCACCCATCATTGGGATCCTCAAGATATGATACACATCCTCTGGCGTCACTGTAATCTCTCTGGTCGGTAAATGAAATGTGTTGGTATCACTATGCCACCGCTCTGCGAGTGCTGTCAATAAAGCTCTGTTGAGGCGCACCTCAGGCATGTCAAGCAATGAAGTCAATCCACATGCCTCGATCACATCCTGATCTGACTGTAATAGCTATGGAATCAAGCTCCATGTACTCGGGAATGTCTCCCATAACTGCAAAATGCCCAATCTCTCCTGTTGAAACATCATCAAAGCAAAATCAATATCAAATCATCACGACTTATCAATCAAATCTGAATATCAAACTATTTGTTTTTCATTTTCATGAAAGAAAATTAATCAGAATCGTGTTTGTTTTTAACAACCTTAGAAGCAAACATATCAATCAAACTATTTGTTTTTCATCATCATGGAAAGCAGATAATCAAAATCACGTTTGTTTTTAACAACTTTAGAAGCAAACAAATCAATCAAACTATTTGTTTTTCATTTTCATGAAAGCAAATTATATCAAAATCCTATTTGTTTTTAACAACTTTAGAAGCAAACAAGTCAATCAAACTATTTTTTTTTCATTTTCATGAAAGCAAATTATATCAGAATCCTTTTTGTTTTTAACAACTTTAGAAACAAACTTATCAATCCTATTTGTCTTTAACAACTTTAAAAATAAATTTATCAGCTATTATTTGTTTTCCAACAACTTTGGGAACAAATTTATTAATCAAAACAACATCCAATCATGGGCGCTATGAAAATGGTCATGGGCGCTATGTAATTCATCATGGGCATTGCAAGATCACATCAAGGGTGCTACAAAACTTATCATGGGCGCTACAGAATCATAGGCGCTATGAAAATGGTCAAGGGCGCTACAAAAAACATCATGGGTGCTACAAAATCAAATGCGCTATGGAAATTATCAAGAGCGCTATGAAAATAATTAAGGGCGCTACAAAACAATCTTTCACAATCAAAACATCAATGAATGTGCAACGAACGGAAAATTTTCAAGAAGCAAAAGTTTAACGGGGTACATACTGGAGGTCCATAGTGTGCCGACTGTTGATGTCGTTGGATGCGCTCGAAACGGTGCTGGTGAATTGGAAGTGCCATAATTATCTCTCCAGAGCTCAAAATTTACAATTTTTACTAGGTTAAAATGGAAAATGACATGGAAAATGACATTTTTAACCTATTTAATGGAAAAATTGGGGCATTTTAGCACATTTTATCATAGCAGGGGCAATTTTGATCATCAAATTATCATTTCACATCTCTACGAGTCAATTTCTTCACATCATTATTTTCGAACGATTAATCGACATCTTGAAAAATCATAAAAATCATAAAAATAAAAAAAATAAAAAAATAAAAAAATAAAAAATCTGAAAATTCACAAAATTCAAAATTTTATCGATTCATCGTCTGAGGGGGCATATACCTATCAACATTTGACAATCAACATCTAGGGAAAATTTCAAAATTCTTTGAAGTAATGCGTAAAACACATCACTTCAAAGAGGGGCAAAATGTATACACCTAAAAATGGTCACATCACAATAGTCTGGTAATTAATTAAATATTTTTAATATTTAATTAAATCTCTGAATTCGATCTACATTATTCATTCTTTCTTCTCAATTAAATAAATAAGTTTATTTAGTCACTTTTCTTATCCATATCTTAATTAATTAAATAAACATTAAGATTTATTTATATTAATTATCATATAATCTTGACTTGAATATTTTATTCAAATTTAGATCATATATTCTTTTCTTCTAAAAATCCTTAACATTCATTCAAAATACCATTCACAATTAAATATTTCAAAATATTTAATTAATTCTTCTAAAGTCTATTCACAATTAAATATTCCAAAATATTTAATTAAATCTTCTATAGTCCTAAAATCAAAAATTAAACTCACATAAATGAAATTAAATAAATTTATTTATTTAATTTGCATTATCTGTAACAACCGTGAAACAAACTATCAAAAAAAATAAAATTAATTTCTTTGTTGCAAGCTTGTTCCCGTGGGTTGAAGATAGGCTTCCATTCTTCTCTCCAACCTCCCAACCTCTTCCATCTTCCTCTCAACCTCTCCATCTCTCACCATTCAAACTTACCAGACAACCTCACAGCCATTGATCCTTGCCAGCCAGGATCTTGCCTGCAAAAAACTATAAAAGGACAGCCGGGTCTTTGAAATGATAGAGAACATTTCATACAAAGAAACTATAGCCAAATAGCTTTCAAGCATCCATAGCATTGTCTTATAGCATCCATAGTTTTTTAGAATCATAGCATATCATGGTCAATCATCCACATAGTTTAGTTTCAATCCACAACCCCTATTCATAATTCATTGCCCCAGTGCATATTCATATCAACATTTTACTGCACATCATATAGGATAGAGAAGTACTATCATTTTGCATACCCATTCTACAGGTTGTCATTTAGAGAAGCCTTGCTTACACAATCTTAGAGCAGTAGCTTCAAAAGAATCACTGGAGATAGAGAAAATGGAACGGCTCTGAAGAATTCTTGTTTATTTAATTTCATTTCAATTTCTTCAGTTTAATGTTTAATTAGTGTGTTTTTGTTATTTCATTTTGATACTAACATTCTAACAACACAAAAACCATTATATTTTGTGCTTTCTGAAAGACTTGTTACAAGTGACTGTATGAATCCGTATAAAGACATATTGTTCTAAAAGCTATTGAATCTGATGGAGGCCTGAATTATCTTCATTTTGGTTGTGATTATGTTGGATTTCATATACTTTCAAGCATTTTATAAGTTTTTTCCTAAGTATAGGTTAAAACCCTATTTGGAGGGTTTGAGGGCATTCAAAATGCACAAATGACCCATTCCACTAGTAGATTAGTCTGAAATTAGGTGGAATGGGGGAAATTAGGTAGGGATAGATGTTAGAATAGATTGTAGGAGTAGGGAGTAGGTTTTGATTGAATTTGATTGCTACCCTAGTTGAATTTGCATGAGCTTTGGCTTGAAATGGATGGCTACAAGTTGGAGTTTGTTTAAAATGTATTGGTGAAGGTTGAGAGTTAGTTTGTGAAGAATTTTCAAGTCCTATTTAGTGTGTTTGAGGCATTGGAAAAGTGGTTGGAGGTCTGGAGAATAGAGTTTCAATAAACCCCCTTGAAACCTAGCCTAAAGAAGCCTAAATGAGGGTTTTGTATTTTGGTGTGTTTTTGGTTGTTTCTATTGATGAAGGTTGTGGATTCTAGTTATTTGAGACTAGGGGAGAAGGTTTGAATAGATTTTTGTAATTGGGAGAGTGTTTGGTTGATAGTTGCTTTGTAAAAGTGGCCTAATTAGCTTAAGGGGCAGCGTATCAGCAAGTATTTGGAGATGATGGTCCAAAGTGACCCTATGATATTTTAGGATATGTTAAAGTATGTCTTAATGGGTGTCTAAACTGATGTTTGGTTTGTGGGTCTTCATTGTATTTTGAGAGATATGGTCAGAAACCACTATTTAATATGCTACAAGAAGAATAGGATGAAATTGTGAAAAGCCATTGAGTAAGGGTTTTGAAGATTGGAAAGTTGTTTGAAAAACTTTGAATTGTTATTTTAAGAAGATTTCCTCCCTACTTTGCACCAATTGGTATTAGAGCATAGGTGTTAGATCTCTTGAAGATGAAAGGTTGTAGTTTGAAGAGGTGAAGAGTTGCAGATTATAGGACAAGATGCCCCCAAAGAGTAATCCAACAGCCAAAGAAGTTAGATAACTAAAGGAACAATATGAAAAAAAGGTGAGGCTTTATAAGGAGTCTCATGAAGCTGCCCTTGTCAGAATAGCAGCCCTGGAGAAGAACCAAAAAAGAGAAATCGGCAATGGTGACCAAAGTGACAAAGAGGATGAGGGGGAGAGTGAGAACCCTCTAGTAGGAGTCCATGATGATGATTACTTGGACCCTGAAGAGATGAGAATGGTCATGATGCTAAATTTTTTCAAGGGGAATAATACTCCAAAGGTGAAAGTTGAAGTGCCTATGTATGGTGGAAAGATTGATAGTGAAGAAGTATTGGGTTGGATAGATGCTCTTGATAATTTCTTTTAATTTTAAGAAATAGAAGACAATAAGAAGGTGAAATTTTTAAAAACCAAGTTGAAGGGCCTCTCCCTAACAAGGTGGAACTACGTTCAAGAGGAGACAATAAAGAAGGGTGAAACAAAGATAAGTTCATGGGATAGAATGGTGGCTAAGATGAAGGAACAATTTCTTCCTATAGATTATGCAATTCAGACCTTGAGGAAGCTAAAAAATTTAAGGCAAAAGGAGTTAGATGTAATGGCATACGTTGAAGAGTTCCATAGACTAAGTATTAGAGAAGGACATAGTGAAGATGAGGTAGAAAAAGTTGCAATGTATCTAAATGGGCTTAGACTCAACATTCAAGATGAAATTGGTCTCACAACACCTAGGATAGTTGAAGAGTGTTTTCAGTTGGTTGTCAAGGTAGAGGAAAGGATAAAAATGAGGGAAAGAAAGACAAGGAAGAGGAAGAGGAATTACAAATAGAGGAAGAGGTTCCAGGTAGTCTTATGAAGAACAAGAAGATGCAAGCAAAAACAAAGACCAAGTGGCTAATCAAAGAGTTGGATTTACAGGCTTCAGAGGAGGATTTGGTGAAGATTTGGGTTTGTAGTCAAGTGTGTAACCAAGGGTGTCTATTAAACATAGAGTATTTGAGCATTACCTTGAGAGGAATGAAATCATTGTTGTGAAATATGGTATCAATTTCCTAAATTCCACCCCTGCTCTTCATCAAATTGGTATCAAAGCTTGAAGATATAGGAAAGATAAGTTTTGGAGTTTATGTGTTGTATTTTTGTAGGTTGAAGCAAGAACCAGGATGCCAAAAGACTAGGCCAAGGGAAAAGAAGGAGGCCTAAGGTGAGGTATCATGAAGACAAGAAGAAGAAGGGTGAAAGAGACTTTCTTGAGAAAAAAGAATGGATGTGTTGAGGAGAATAGTATGTGGAGACTTGCAGAGTAAGGAGGAACCAAGCAAGAAACAAGGGAAAGGAAAAGAGAAAAGTGAGATGAAGAAGAAAAATGAGAATGAAGAACAGATGAATGTCTAGTAAGAGTTAATAGATTTGAGGTAAGCCTTGGATAAAATAAAATAAATTCAAGAAGAAATGGAAAAAATATTGGAACTTGAAATGTAATAGCTCCTTGAGAGAGCAAAACAAGAAAGGGGTTGGCATTTACCAATAAGGAAAAAGGTTAAATTTCCTATCAAGAAGATTGTTCTGAAGAGAAGAAGGCAAGAAAGGATAATAGAACCAGACATTGAACAATACTTGTTGATGAAGGACGATCAAAAGACAATAAAAGAGGAAAATGCAGGTAATACAATGGTGAGTAAACCTAGGACTGTTATGACAACAACTAGGATTGATCAATTTTCATTAGAGGTTCAAGACTTGTTGCAAGAGCATGCTAATTTGATAATAGATGACACTCAAAGGGAAGGCACTTGTCCTCATGCAAGGTTTCTAAGATGGGAAGGAAAAACCTTTAATGTGTTTGTAGACATTTAGCATTGGAAGATAAGATGTGAGGATGCATCCCACTGTATTTTTGCATTGCTTAGGTAGTTTGGGGAGGGTACCCCTATACAAGATGCAGTTGATAGGTTTGACTACAAACAAAAGGATCCATTTTCTATTTTACAAACTGAAATAAACATAGCGAAGGAAAGTTTTATTGATTGTGCAGACTTCAAGGAGAAAGCAACATGGGATATGGTAGGTTTGGGTGATAAGAGTTGTAGTGTTGATTTTGAATCTATACTTTTTTTGCAAGTATTTCCCAAGGGAGTATTGAAAGTTAGATATGATCTGTTTCTTGTAGTAGAGGGCAGTGAAACTGATTTTCTTGTTGAGATTGCAAACTCAATAGGTGAGAAATCTAAAGTTAAATTGAAACAAGCCATGGAGGGAGAGTAGGGTGCTATTGAAATACATGCAATCTATCATGAAGAAAGCAAGAAATTGTAGGTTGGAGATGACAAATGCAAGAAAGGAGCATATGTTACTATATTAAGAAGGTCATCGAAAGAGTGTGAGAAGCAAGGTAATCAAGGTTGTTCTGTTTTGTTCCAGGTTCTCAACAATTATTTATTTTTTCAAGTTCACGTACCTATACCACATGTTCAAGAAACCTCAAGTGAAGATGAAGCCACTATGGCACTATTTCAAAGAAGGTAATATGCAAGGATCGAAAGACATCAGTCAAAAGCTTTCAAGCACAGTTCTCATGTTATTGTTCTCCATTCAAGTGGAGCTTGAATCTTTCTTCCCTGGGAGTATGGTGTAGGAGTACCCTAGGTTTTGTAGGTTAAAAATTAGCATTCTGGTTTTTTTTTATGTTCTTCCATGTAATAAGGTCTACAAAGACCATTTCATGTCTTTTGGGGTCCAATTAGCGGTATTGGTCATTGGTTAGATTCTAGATGTAAAACTTGTAAAACTTTGCACAAATGTTGTCAAAGTTGTAAACACATGGAATATGAAGAGTCATAAGTTGTAAATGAGGGAAGTTGGAAAGTTGGGTATGTGCAGGATTATGATGGGTCAAAAAGTGGCGATATGATGGGTATGTGTAGGGTATGTGGCTGACAACTTTATTTTTACCCAAAATTGATGAAATGAAAAATGTTTTTAAAGGAGATTCTCAGCTTTCCACCAATATAAATTATGATTTACTTTGAATTTAATAAATAATTATTATTCATTTTCTATTTGAATTACGACTAAAGTCTTGATTGATAGGTTGATTTAAAAACATCTATAGCTTTCAAACAGTATCACATTTTTTGAATCTGAAACATGCATCACATTCTATGTTTCGCATATTATAGGATTAAAAAAAAATGAATTTCATGAAGTTTTGACCAAGTTAAGGTGGTCACACATACAGGTTTTATATTTTTTAAAATTGTAATAAAAAATTCATAATTAATTATTTACTTATAAAAAATTAAAAAAAATGTGCATCACATCGAGACATGAGTCCTCTACTTATATCTAAAATATTATAAAAAAATATTATCATTTTATTGTTGTTAGGGTGGTCAAACAGACACTTCTTATTTTTTCCTTAAAATTTAAGTGCTCTGCATTGAAATTTCAAATTTTCACCAAATAGATTTTTTTTAAAGAAACCAAGTAGTTTAGAAACTACATTCAATTTGCTACAGATTGTATTTTTACATATTTTTGAAATAATATAGATAACTTATTCAAATTTTTACGTCAAGTTTCCTAACTCTAATTTTTCTCAATTTTATTTCCACTTAAGGGTCTATTTTTTCCATGATGATCTTGCACATACCCAGTTGTTACTCGAAAAAAAAGTTGATAGCCATTGCTACATGTTTAAATAAGTCTTGGAGGGTCAAAGCCAAGATTGAAGATGGTGGTTATTGAAAATCTTGAAGTTGGATTAATAAAATATTTTTTTATTTTCTACATTTTGCAACATTTTCCCTGTTCTAATGAATGGTACAGACGTATACAGTCATTTCATGGTGTGAAACCAATTGGAGATGAAAGATAATTCAATCTAATTTCTATTTCTTTTTGTTGCACTCAATTTAATTATTTTTTGAGGGAGTTGTGTCATATTTTATGCAAATAGGTCTAAAACCCTAGTTAGGGTTATAGTGAGCAAACAAACCAATTTTTGAGGGGTTATGTATAAAGTGACCACCCTTGGTTTTGAGGTATGTTGTATAAAGACCAAATGGATATCTAAAACTATGTTTATATTCTTGATATCATGTCTACACTAAAAATTATGGCCAAAAAAACCATAATTTGTTGCTACCAAGTTTGTTCAAGCAATTAGGCCTAGAGACTAGGACAATCAATTTTAAGTCATTTACTTCCAAAGAAACTATACCTCAAATCTAGATATGTTTATAAATGGTGAAAAGGGTATATGAATATTTGTTTTTAATTTGGGTGTCAGGTCTCTCTTGAAATTTATGCCAAGTTTTGTCATTTTAAAGTACTATAAGGCTTAAGTTTTATTTGTAAAGGAGTTCCAAGTAGTTTGGAAAACTTGATTTCTTTTGACTCATTGTTGTTTTGAACATGTTATTTTAACATTTTATAAGATGTATCAAGTGTTGGATAAGGTGTTTTAAGAATAGGTGTCTTATTTGGGTTTGTAGTCAAGTGTGTAACCAAGGGTGTCTATTAAACATGAAGTATTTGAGCATAACCTTGAGAGGATTGAAATCATTGTTGTGAAATATGGTATCAATTTCTTAAATTCCACCCCTTCTCTGCATCATTAACTACTCACCAAAATAGAAAATCAAGTGTGATTTTCGATAAAAGGGAAAAAACCACAAAATGAGGGCATAAAACTGCTCCAAATTGAGTGAAAAAATGTGGAAACTGTTTGATGTTGTGGTTGTGTTGCTAATGTGTGGTTGTTATTGATGTAAATACTATTAGCACTGATGTATTGAAGGTTGTATATGTCAAGGATATAGAGAAAATTGTAAAAGAAAGTATTGCAGGTTCCTAGCGGATTAGTGAAGGTCATGAAGTTGTCATCCTTATTATGTTGATGATCGGGCATTGTGGATTAAAGGGTTTATTTTTGTGTGTATCTAGTTTATCCACTAGAAGTTTCAGAGGTCCGCGTGAAGATTTTATCTTGTTATGGATAGTTGTGTTATGTCGATGTTTTTGTGGTTTCAGTCTGTGTTCCTGATTGAATTTGGTATGATTCTAGTAATCTCAGTTGTTGCAGACGTTTCTTTGTTGTTTCGTGATGCTCACAAATTTTTCTAGATCATGCTCTATCTTTGTTGCACATCCGCATTGATCGGTGTGCTCGTGGTCGATGATTTTCCTCTTGTGTGTTCTTGGCCGACATGGTGGTTGTAGCGTGTTGTGGATCCTTGGAGATTAAAATTTGAATGTTTGGCACGTTCGAGGAAGTTGTTTTAAGTCTTTATTACATTGTGGTCGACCATTTTTTATTCACATTGAAAATTTATTTTTAAATTTGGGCCAACATTGTGTATATGTTTTATATTCTCTTTTGGTTGATGGAGCTATTGATGTAATTCATGTTGTGGATATATAAGAGTGATTGTTTGTTTTAATTGAAGAGAGAAAACGTGTGGAAGTGTGAAGTGTGCGAGTCCTGTGTGCGAATATTGTTCAGATCATTTGAAGGCAGAGCAGAGTGTGAAGAAGAGTAAAGAAGGTTGAAGAAGTGTTCATGTGCATAACCAAAACTATAACCTAGCATTACCAGATGCTATTTTCTCATTTCACAATATGAATGGTTTTAATCCAAATCTTTCTTGGGCAATGAGCCCTCTTGTAATTGAGTAGTGAGCTCTAGGCAGTATGCCTAAATGCATGTGCATTTCCATTGATACTTCTTTATACTTTTAACAGGGTATAATCTTGTGGGCTGACATCCACCATGGTTTTTCCCCTAACAGGGTTTCCACATAATCTTGGTGTTCTATGTGTGTCTGATGTGAACATTGTTTGTGTTTTATTGTTCTTTCAATAGATCTAAGATGAAAGCTAAAATAAGTTTAAAAAGTTAAATATTCTGTGACAATCGATTCACGCCCCCCCCTCTCAGTTGTATGTCCTTGTTTTTCCAACAATTGGTATTAGAGTTGGTTCCTCTAAAGAAGTTTAAAAGCTTGAGGTGATCCGAGATGGCATCATACAAGAAGGATAGTCCTAGATTTGATGGAACAAACTACTCACTATGGAAAGCTAGAATGGAATGTCATTTGAGGTGTCTTTGTGAACCCTTCTAGAATATTACAAAGAACAGATATATTATTCCTTGGAATGGTCCTTCTACTCCTTATGAGGTTAAAGAAGTTGAGAATAATCTCATGGCCATGGAAGCTTTGTTGAGTGCTCTGACAGATTCAGAAATAACAAATGTGATAGTTCTAAAAATAGCTTATGAGATGTGGATGAAGCTGGAGACTTTGTATGAAGGAGATGTACATGTGAAGGTCGCTAAGCTATAGAGTTTGAAAGGAAAGTATGAAAATTTGAAGATGGGAGAAGATGAAAATATTTCTTCTTTTATGCAAAGAGTAAATGAAATTGTGATGGGTATTAGATGTGTCAGTGGTATTCTAGATGAACAAGAAATTGTAGCTAAAGTGCTCAGATCATTGCCTCCCTCTTACAAGTCAAAAGATCATGCTATTGAAGAATTCAGATCAGTAACAAATGTGACAAGAGATATGTTGATTAGTAAACTTGATGCTTTTGAGTTGAGTGAATTTGGTGATTCTTCCCCCAATACTGAATCTACATTTAAGGTTTCTGTATCTGCAAGAAACAAGAAAATATATGATCTGGGAGAGAGTTCTAGAAAGACATTCAAGTATGAGGAAGAGATAAAATAGCTTGAAGATGAAGAAAGAGAGGTAGAAGAGCTGGAAGCACTGATTGTAAAGAAAGAAGGTAGAGGACAAGGTAAGTATAAATGAAATTTTCCTATCAAATGTTTTTCTTGCAGTAAAATAGTTTATTTTTCTTCAAGGTGTCCTGAAAGAGTTCCTAGGTCTAAGCCTCTCAAACCTAGATTTCAAATGAAATGTTATTTTGCTAAAGAAGGTGTGACTGATGAAGAATCTGATAAAAATTGCTATCAAGGAAAATAGTCTAGAGGCTACTAAATCTGCTAAAGTTGAGAAAGCTCTTGCATTCTAAATTGAAGAGAAGGATGAATGGGTTATAGATAGAGGATGATCACATCATATGACTGGTGACAAAAGAAAATTTGTAAGTTTGGAGAAATATGATGGTGGGGTTGTAAGATTTGGGGATAACAATGCTTGTGTGATTTCGCTATAGAGGATATATGTGTCTTTGTGGAAATCATAACACTGATGATGTACTTTGTGTTGAAGGCTTGAAGCACAACTTGTTGAATGTTGGACAGATGGTGGACAAGAGTTGTGATCTTTAGTTCAAGGATGGAAGATGCAAGATACTTGGAAGCTCTGGAAATGTAATTTCTTTAGGTAAACAGACAAAAGGTAATATTTTTCACTTGAGTCTTGTTGTTGGAAGTTTTTTATTTTCTCGAGTAGATGAAAGTTGGTTGTGGCATAGAAAGTTGTGCCATGTGAATTTTGATAACATTGTCAAAGTAATTTCCACTCAAGCAGTAAGAGATCTACCTAAGCTAGTGAAGCCTGGTAACACAATATGCAAGGAATGTCAGATGGGAAAACATACAAGAGTTTCTTTTTGGACAAAACAACATCATTCTAATGGGATATTGGAGCTGGTACATACTGATTTGTGGGGTCCCTCTAGAGTTAGAAGTCTACAAGGGGAAAGGTACTTTATGCTGCTTATTGATGATTACTCTAGAATGATATGGGTTGCTTTCTTAAGAGAAAAATGTGAAGCATTAGAGAAGTTCAAAAGTTTCAAAGATATGGTAGGGAATGAGACAAGTTTGAAAATAAAATTCCTAAGGTCAGACTGAGGTGGTGGGTTTACTTCTTGAGAGTTTAATTATTTTTGTGAAGAGTGTGGAATCAAAAGATGGTTATCTACTCCCCGAACCCCTCAATAGAATGGGGTTGTCGAGAGAAAGAAAAAAACAATTAAAGATGCTGCTAGAATAGTGATAATAGAAGGAAATGTGCCTCACATCTATTGGAGAGAAGCTATAAACACTATTGTGTACACTTAAAACTAGGTTAATGTCAATGGTATCTTTGGTAAGACTCCTTTTGAGCTATGGTTTGGTTATAAGCCTATTGTTAAGTATTTCAAGATCTTTGGAATAAAATGTTACATTAAAAGAGATGAGGTTATAGGAAAGTTTGATGCAAGAAGAAATGAAGGAATCTTTCTGGGTTACTCTACTAAGAGCAAGGATTATCAGTGCTACAATAAAAGATTGAGGAAAATGGTTGAAAGTGCAAATGTCAGAGTTGATGAGGATTCTACTAGATCCTCCAGATACTGTGGATATGATTCTAATGACTAGTAGGATAGTACATACAAAGGGAAGAATGCTCAAACACATAATCAAGTTCAAATTATTTTGGTAAATCAATAAATTTAGGAATGAGAGAGAAGTGGAAGTGCAGAAGAAAGAACAAAAGAACCAGAAGTGCAAGAAAATCCTAAAGTTCTGGGGTATATAAGATTAAATTATTCTAAAAATAAAATTATAGGAGACAAGAATAAAGGTGTGCAGACTAGAAGAAGGATAGTAGAAGAGTATTTGATCTCCGAGACTGAGCCCAACAATGTAAATGAAGTTTGTAATGATGAACACTGGATGGAAGCTATGAAGGGAGAACTGACGCAAATTGAAAAGAATAATATATGGATTCTTGTTCCCAGACCTAAAGATAAAAATGTGATTGGTACTAAATGAGTCTTTCAGAATAAGCTGAATGAACAAGGTGAAGTGATCCAGAATAAAGAAAGACTGGTATGTAAAGGGTATTCACAAATGGAAGGTATTTATTTTAAAGAAAATTTTATCCCTGTTGCCAGAATTGAAGCTGTAAGATTATTTCTTGTTTATGTTGCATAAAAAAACTATAACTTAGTTTATCAAATGGATGTGAAGTCAACCTTTCTGAATGGTGAATTAGAAGAAGAGGTATATGTTGAACAATCTGATGGATTTCAACTGACTGATAAAGGAGACATGGTTTGCCGATTGAAGAAAGATCTATATGGACTCAAGCAAGTCCCTAGAGCCTGGTATGCTAGACTGGATAAATACTTACTGAAGCTTGGATTCAATAAAGGTATTGCTGACAACAATTTATATTTCAAGTTGGATCATGATAAAGAATTTATTATTGAAGTCTTTGTTGATGACATTATTTTTGATGGAGATGATGATCTATGTATGGAGTTTGCTGATGAAATGAAAAGTGAATTTGAGATGAGTATGATTGGAGAGATGAAATTATTTATGGGATTGCAAATCACTCAATTAGAAAATTGGATTTTCATATCTCAATCCAAATATGTGAGAGAGTTGTTGAAGAAGTTTGGCATGGATGACTCAAAGCCTGTTGGTACACCCATGGTAACCAGATGCAAGTTAACACATAATGATGATTCCCCTAAGGAAAATAAAACAAGATACATGCCAATGATTAATGGATTTTTGTATTTGAATCAAACCAGACCAGACATCATGAATTTTATGTGTATGGTAGCTAGATATAAGCTGATCCAAAAGAATCTCATGTGATTGTTGTAAAGAGAATTTTTAGATATCTAAAAGGAACAATTGATTTTGGACTTTGGTATCCTAAAGATGATGATCTCACATTGAATGCATATAATAATGTGGATTGGGTTGGAGATGTAGATGACAGGAAAGGTACTAGTGGTGGTGATTTATTCCTAGGGAAGAATTTGGTGTCATGGTTGAGCAAAAAGAAGAATTCCATTTCCCTATCTACTATTGAGGCAGAGTATATTGTTGCTGCAAATAATTGTACTCAAGTGTTGTGGATGAAATAGATGCTAAAATATATTATAGTATATGATGAGCCTTTTTCCATATACTATGAAAACTCAAGTGCAATAAACATATCAAAGAATCTAGTGCTACACTCTAAGACCAAGCATATATCAATCATGTTTCACTTCCGAAGAGAGAATGTGAGTGCGAAAGAAGTCAGATTGGAGTATGTTCCTACCAAAGAGCAGATTGTAGACATTTTCACCAAGCCATTACCAAAGGATACTTTTGAGTATCTCAGAGGGATGCTAGGGGTGATTACCCCTCCTTTTATGAACTAGAGATGCATTTTCTTGCATCAATCTGTGTGCTTAATTGCTACATTATGATCTAGATTAATGTTTCCTTGGTTGTAACTCAGGGGGAGTAGTCAGATGAGAAGATATGTGGTTCAAATCTTGTATGTGGAAAGATAATGTTTATCTTTTCCATTGATGTCAAAGGGGGAGAAGAGCAATGTGAAAAATCTTGTTGAGGAGAAGAGCAAGGTGAAAATAATTTTGGAAGAAAAGAGTTGAGGAGAGTTGCGTTGATGGCATTTTTCACATCATGTGTTTCCATCAATGCCAAAGGGGGAGATTGTTGGATGATGTGTTTTTGTTGTTGATATGTGGTTGTCATTGATGTCAACACTATTAGCATTGATGTATTGAAGGTTGTATATGTCGAGGATATTGAGAAAATTGTAAAAGAAAGTATTGTAGGTTCCCAGTGGATCAGTGAAGGTCATGAAGGTGTCATTCTCAATATGTTGATGATTAGTAATTATGGATTAAAGGGTTTATTTCTATGTGTATCTAGTTTATCCACCGAAAGTTTCAGAGGTCTACGTGAAGATTTTGTCTTGTCAGTTTGTGTTCCTGATTGAAGTTGGTATGATTCTAGTAATCTCAGTTGTTGCAGATGTTTCTCTGTTGTTTCTTGATTCTCATGGATGTTTCTAGATCATGCTCTATCTTTGTTGCACATCTGCATTGATCGATGTGCTCGTGGTCAGTGATTTTCCTCTTGTGTGTTCTTGGCTAACATGGTGGTTGTAGCGTGTTGTGGATCTTTGAAGATTGAAATTTGAATGTTTGTCACATTTGAGGAGGTTGTTTCAAGTCTTTATTACATTGTGGCTAACCATGTTTGATTCACATTGAAAATTTATTTGTAAATTTGGGCCGACATTGTGTATATGTTTATATTCTCTTTTGGTCGACAAAGTTGTTGTTGTAATTCATGTTGTGGATATATAAGAGTGATTGTTTTTTTTGAATTGTAGAGAGAAAAGGTGTGGAAGTGTGAATTGTGTGAGTCATGTGTGTGAATATTGTTAAGATCATTCAAAGGTAGAGCAGAGTGTGAAGAAGAGTAAAGAAGGTTGAAGATGTGTTCATGTGCATAACTGGAACTATAAACTGGCATTAGCAGATGCTATTTTCTCAGTTCATTATCCAAATGGTTTTAATCTAAATCTTTCTTGGGTAGTGAGCCCTCTTGTAATTGAGCAATGAGCTCTAGGCAGTGTGCCTGAATGCATGTGCATTCCCATTGATACTTCTTTATACTTTTAATAGGGTATAATCTTGTGGACTAACATCCACCATGGTTTTTCCCCTAATAGGTTTTCCACATAAAAAATCTTGGTGTTCTTTGTGTCTAATGTACTGATTGTTTATGGTTTATTGTTCTTAAAATGGTGAAAAGATTCAAGCTCAGGAGTCCAAATGGAAGCATTGAATTTAAATGGATATAATTCTTATAGAAAAATATGAAAAAATACTTTGCATAGCTACAAAGTACATGCAACTAGCTTTTCGGCAATATCCTTTTCATGAAAATCTAATATCCTGGCAAAAAGTTATGCTTGTTGAAAAAAATTTCCCTATTGAGGGGTGCAGGCTAAGTAGGTGCAAAAATTAGTCACCTAGAGCAAAAAAATTCTTCTCCTAGGCACCAATAGGACTATGGGGATGGCCATTTTCCAAACTGTGAATGGTGATCTTGTACCTGCACAAACACAACAAACAATCACACAATTAGATCATTATCCTAGTTAAATCAACATTCCCCATAGAATTCAATTGAAATACACAAAATAGGAAATAAAATGAACACAATAAAAAACTTTCAAATCATATCTAATGCAAGCAAACTCTTAATCCTATGGGGGAATTGGTGCCATTTTGATGTGGAAAATGGCCCTTTCCCGATCCCTTGTAAGCTTGAGTGATGATTTGATGAAGATTTGATGAAGATTTGATGCTCCTCAGTTGAATTCCTGCATAACCTAGCTGTGAAAACTCTAAAAATGCATGAAAATGGATGAGAAAATTCAAAATCTAAAGATAATGTCTTTGCATGAAGTTGTGGATAAAAATTCCTAAGATTGTGTATCCAAATGAGCATGGTGATCTTACATGGATTGTGGATGCCAAATACAATAGATGAGGCTTCTATTTATAGCAAAGAAGGATGGAGGACTGAAGAATAGGATGAATGTGGGATTAAAGATGGACCAATGACATTGTGCCACTTGTCAAGATGCTAATGGAAGGAGGTTGAGCAAATTTTGATCAATGTGCATGCATTTTAAATTTCAATTTGAAGAAGTGACATGTTTAGGAGGGATATAAGAAGAGTTAAATTCCACTTGGCTCAAGGAAAATGACACATGTGTAAGAGACTTTTAATGCCTTGTTGGAGAGGACAAGTCCTTTTGGAGGGACTTTTTGAATTTGAAGAATATTCCCACTTGAGTGCCCTTTTCAATGAAAAAGGAAATTTAATAAATCAAATAAATTGATGTATTGTGCAAGTTGCGAAAGCTAGAGGATTTGATGGATTAAGATTAGGATTAATTGGGATTTGATTAATTTAAATGGAGATTAGCTGATTTGACATCTTGATTTAGATTTTAGGATTTAAAAAATCAAGATGAGAGGAATAATGAATATTTGACTTAATTAAATAAAGTTTGCTTTATTTAATTAAAAGGGGTGATGGTGTTAGATTTAAATCAGATAAAGATTAATTTATTTAATTTAAAGTAGATGACTTTAGGACTTAATTAAATAAAATGAACTATTTAATTAAAAGAGAGATATTATGATTTAATCAAGTAAAGTTTAATTTATTTAATTAAAAGAGGACATTAGGATTAATTAAACAAAATAATTTATTTAATTAATAGGAGATAGTGATTTAATTAGATAAAATTGATTTATTTAATTAAAAGATGAAATATGATGAGTTTAATCAAATAAAGATTATTTGATTAAATGGTCAGTAAAAGGGATGATTCAGGATGAACTAGTGTTAGTGAATCAGGATCAGGTGCACGAGACCAATCAGTATATTTTACATGTCTACATTTTCCCCCTCTTTGAAGCAATGTACTTGTTGCGTTGTTTCAAAGAATAAACCTGCTGAGATCAAAATTAAAAAAAAATCATTTTTTTCATATGCCCCACTGCTGCCCCAACGGAAGAATTATGTTGGTATATTTCCCCCTCGATAGATCGAGCGAAAAGTTCAATTTGAGGGTCGAGCTGACAATAAAGATTCAGGATTAGTTCAGCTTGGAGGGGACTAGAAAGCTCGAATGTTTGATGGAGACAGATTTGATGATGTATAGACAGTCATTGACCATGGGTAGCCTCATGTATATTTTGATATAACACACAGATTTGATACTTGGATAGAAATGTTAGTAAAAATAGAAGAATGAGAAGAATAAGACGGATATAAGAAGAAGAATAAGTTGGATGAACCCTTGATTCTAAGAAGATGCAGAAGTCCCACAAGTCTATGAGTCATCGTGACTTTATTAGATATGGAGATCAATGATGATGATGTATTGCTTATCAGGAATTGGGATTTTAAAAGGGATTACTTGGGTATGTGCAAGATCATGATGGGCCAAAAAGTGGCAATATGATGGGTATGTGGCTGATGACTTTTTTTTACCAAAAATTGATGAAACGAAAATGGTTTTAAAGGAGATTCTCATCTTTCCACCAATATAAATTATTCTTTAATTTGAATTTAATAAGTAATTATTATTCATTTTCTATTCAAATTACAACTAAAGTCTTGATTGATAGACTATTGAAAAATATCTATAGCTTTCAAATGATATCACATTTTTGAATCCAAAAATGTGTAAAATTCTATGCTTCACATACTATAGGATTAAAAAAGAAAAATTGAATTTCATGAAGTTTTGACCAAGTTAAGGTGGTTAGACATATGAGTTTTTATATTTTTTAAAAGTTGTAATAAAAATTCATAATTAATTATTTACTTGAAAAAAAAATTACAAAAAATATGCATCATATCGGACATGAGTCCTCTACTTATATCTAAAACCTTATAAAAAAAATATTATCATTTTATTGTGGTTAGGGTGGTCGACAAACACCTACTTCTTATTTTTACTTGAAATTTAAGTACTATTGCATTGAAATTTAAAATTTTCACCAAATAGATTTCTTTTTTAAAGAAACCTAATAGTTTAGAAACTAAATTCAATTTTCTATAGATTCTATTCTTACATATTTTTGAAATAATATAGATAACTTATTCAATTTTTTACATCAAGATGCCTAACTCTGATTTTTCTATTTTTTTTGCCACTTAAGGGCCTGTTTTTTCCATGATGATCCTACACATACCCACTTACCTTATATTTGATAACACACGTAGGAACGTTGTATCAAGGTATATAGAACCAGGATGGCATTGCACCTAGTGTGATGAACTTTGACTCAACAATTAGATAGGAGTACTCATGTTCACACCTGACATACAAAACCTTATTTAAAATGCAGTTCAAATATTCCAAAGATTTCAGACCAAAACATAGAAATGCAAGCCTCACTATGTGGTCAACAAGACACCTAAAACATCCTCCCTACAAACCAAACAAAGCACGCATGACCAAGTTATATTACAAGAATATCCAACAAGTACAATAGATAAAAGATAATGATCATTGCCCTATTCCTTTCTCTCTAAATCCCTTTATTTGGACATGATCGAGAGGCCATTGGAATGAGAAAAATAAGATAAATCAAAGAAAAGATCAAGTAAACAAACAAGCCAATGTTCTTCATACCACAAGCCAAAGGGATGTGTTTTGTTTATGATAAGTATCCAAAGTGATTTTCCAAAAGATAATGCCCATTGTAGGAAGGATGCATCCTAGGACATGTTAGTGGATGGTGAAAAATTGTTTTGTTTACGATAAGACTATTGATATAAGGTCAATTGACATGTTTGCGAATGATCAAGAGTTTGATTTTGCATTTTAAATTTTGTTGTTTCGATTTTGATTTTGTGTTTCAAGTTTTCTTTTGTTGATTGTTGTGGTTGCTTCTATTTGTTTTGCCAAAGGATGAAGGTGACAATTGATTTATTATGGATGATGCTTATTGTGGGTGAAAGCGAGATGGGAGGGATGGATTTTTTCAAATATTTGGATGTTTTTGGTGTTTTTTGAAATGTTTTGAGGCTGTTTTTGGTATTTTTTGTGTTTTTTGAATGTTTTTGTGGTTTTGTGTTTCAAGGCATGATCAAAGATTAGCCTTGCCTACGTTTAAGCTTAGAGACGATGTAGTTTGGGTGCCATGTTTTTGACATTTTCTGTTTTTATGAATGTTTTTGGATTTTGATATGATTTTGGATGTTTTTGGATTTTCTTTTTTTTTAATGTTTTTGGATTTTGATATGATTTTGGATGTTTTTGGATTTTCTTGTTTTTTTGAATGTTTTGGATTTTGATATGATTTTGGATGTTTTTGGATTTTCTTGTTTTTGAATGTTTTTGGATTTTGATATGATTTCAGATTTTTTTGGATTTTCTTATTTTTTTTGAATGTTTTTGGATTTTGCTATGATTTTGGATTTTTTTGGATTTTCTTGCTTTTTTGAATGTTTTTGGATTTTTTGCACAATTTTGATTATTTGGATATGGACATGTGTGACAATATCAATGCTCTATTTTTGGATTTATTTTAAAACCAAGCTAAGGTTGATTGATTTGATCAATGGGTTGATGATAACATTGTTGAGGACACACAACAATGCAAGGATAGTGTTATGCAACATGATGACTAAGATGATGAGGGATTGATTGGATTAGATTGATCAGGATTGATGATGATAACATTGTTGAGGATACACAACAATGTAAGGATAGTGTTAAGAAATGCAAGGATTGGGAAGGATATCCCAAGATGATGATGGATTGTATTTGATTGATTATGATTTTGAAGCTTGGTTTGGAACAAACGTTTCTTTGAATGATTTGATGTGATTTTGACGTGAAAATTAGATGCGACTGATATTGACTATTTGGACTGATGTTTGATGAAAGACGAAGCTTGATAAGGAATGTATTCTTGTCAAAATATGCCATGGGCTAGTGATTTGGATTCTTGCTCACAAATACTTTGACCAATTTGATTTCACGTTTGCCAATGTTTGGATCATCACATAAGTTGGAGGATATAGATCAAGATTTATTCCCAAAGCAAGATGTAAATATCTGCCCCCAGTGTCTAGCAATGTATGGAATGCCATGGATGGATGCTTGGATAGGCGTGTAGATAGATGGATATGGTAAGCATCCAAAGGATGCCAAGCATTATCTTGTTAAAAAATAAAGTGTTCAAATAGAGGATGCTCATTTGGATACTGATTCTATTGGAAAAACAAGGACAAACAACTGAGAGGGGGGTGAATTAGTTGTCACAAAATAGTAAAATTTTCAAACTTTACTTAACTTAATCTCAGATCTAATAAGCAATTAATCATAAGCAATTTACACATCAGAGAGACAGAGAACACCAATAATTCTTTTACGTGGAAACCCTGTTAGGGGAAAAACCATGGTGGATGTTAGTCCATAATATTATACGCTATTAAAAGTATAATGAAAACAATAAAGGGGAATGCACATGCATTCAAGCACACTGCCTAGAGCTCACTCCTCAATTACAAAAGGGGCTCACTACCCAAAAATAAAGTATAGGATTAAAATCTGGAGGGTATGAACTGAGAAAATAGCTTCTACAAAAGTGGGTATGTGCAGGATCATGATGGGCCAAAAAGTGGCAATATGATGGGTACGTGGCTGCCGACTTTTTTTAACCCAAAATTGATGAAATGAAAAGGGTTTTTAAAGGAGATTCCCAGCTTTACACCAATATAAATTATGCTTTACTTTGAATTTAATAAGTAGTTATTATTCATTTTCTCTTCAAATTATGACTAAAGTCCTGATTGATAGACTGATTGAAAAACATCTATAGCTTTCAAACATTATCACATTTTTTGAATTCAAAACATGCGTCACATTCTATGCTTCACATACTATAAGATTAAAAAAATAAAATTGAATTTCATGAAGTTTTGACCAATTTAAGGTGGTCAGACACACGAGGTTTTTATATTTTTTAAAAGTTGTAATAAAAAAATTCATAATTAATTATTTACTTGAAAAAAAATTATAAAAAATATGCATCACATCGAGACATGAGTCCTCTACTTATATCTAAAATATTATAAAAAAATATTATCATTTTATTGTGATTAGGGTGGTCAGACATACACCTACTTCTTATTTTTTCCCTGAAATTTAAGTACTACTACATTGAAATTTCAAATTTTCACCAAATAGATTTTTTATTTTTTAAACAAACCTAGTAGCTTAGAAACTACATTGAATTTTCTACAAATTCCATTCTTACATATTTTTGAAATAATGTAGATAACTTATTCAAATTTTTACGTCAAGTTGTCTAACTCTAATATTTTTGATTTTTTTGCCACTTAAGGGCCTATTTTTTCCAAGATGATCCTGCACATACCCTAGCCTGATTATAGTTCCAATTAAGCATATAAAACTCCTTCACTTTTCACTCAAACTACTTCACACTTCACTTGATCTTCTTCACATTTTGCTCTACAATCAAATGATATTCACACATACACACATAGGAGCACACCCAGCACACGAAGCACACTTTGCACCGATGAAAAAATCTCTCTTATATATCTGCTACATGAGATTTCATCAACTTAGTAGGCTAGGAAAAATAGAACATATTTGCAATGTCGGCCCAAGTTTACAATTAAATTTTCAAGGTGGATCTAAACACCATTGGCCAAAAAAATGATGCAACCCAAAACAATATTCATGAGCATGCCAAACATTCAAATTTAAATTTTCAAGGATCCATAGCATGTTACCACCATCATGTCAGCCAAGGACATGAAAACCCAAACGTGCACAAGAAAAATCTTCTACCATGATCACACCAATCAATTTGGATGTACTACAAAGATAGAGCACAATCTAGAGATATCCAAAAACATCAAGAAATAATAGAGAAACATCTGTAGCAACTAAGATTACCAAATCACACAAACTTCACTCAGGAACACTAACATATACCACAAAAATATTGTCAGACCACAACATGATCAAATCTATATGTGGACCTCTAAAACTTCTGGTAGATGAACTAGATATACTCAGTAGAAAACCCTTTAGTCCAAAGTAGCTGAACTTCAACGTATAGAACAAGTCACCTTCATGACCTACACAATTCCACTGGAACCTGAAACACCTTCTTTTACAATTTTCTCAATATCCTTGACATATACAACCTCTGATACACCAAATGCTAATAGTGTTGACATCAATGAAAACCACATATCAGAAACACATCCAAAGCATCCAAGAATCTCCCCCTTTTGCATTGATGGCAACACATGATGTGAAAAATACCATCAACCCAACACACTTGCTTCTTAACTACTTTTGTCCCACAAGGCTCTTCTCCTCAAAAGATTTTTCACATTACACTTCTCCCCCTTTCACATCAATGGCAAAGGTAACCATTAACTTTCCATATACACGCTTTGAACTACATGTATGCACATATAACTACTCCCCCTGAGTAGTAGCCATGGAAACATCAATCTAGATCAGAATATAACAATGTAGCTCTCATATTGATGCAAGCAAATGCATATTTTAGTCCTTATTAGGAGGGGTAATTGCCCCTAACATTCCTATGAGATACTCAAAATTATCATTCAGCAATGGCTTAGTAAAGATGTCTACAATTTGTTCTTTGGTAGGTACATACTCCAATCTGATTTCTTTCTCATTCACTTTCTCCCTCAAGAAGTGAAACTTGATTTATATATGTTTAGTCTTAGAGTGTAGCACCAGATTCTTTGAAATATTTATTGCACTTGAATTGTCACATTATATGGCAATAGGCTCTTCATATATCACCCTGATATCTTTCAACAAATTTTTCATCCATATCACTTGAGTACAATTATTTGCAGCAGCAATATATTTTGCTTCAGCAATAGATAGAGAAATGATTTTTTTTTCTCAACTAGGACACCAGCTTCTTCCCTAGTAAGAAAGCACCACCACTAGTACTTTTCATGTCATATACATCTCTAGCCCAATCCGCATCAGTATATGCACTCAAAGTGAGATCATCATCCTTTGGATACCAAATTCCAAAGTCAACTATTCCTTTCATATATCTAAAGATTCTTTTAGCAACAGTCACATGTGATTCTTTTGGATCAGCTTAAAATCTAGCAACCATACATACAACATTCATAATATCTATTCTAATCTAGGTGAAATAGAGAAATCCACCAATCATTGACCTATATCTAGTTTGATTCACCTTAGGAGAATCATCATTCTGTGTTAGCTTTCATTCGGTTACCATGGGAGTACCAACAGGCTTTGATTCTTCCATCCCAAATTTCTTCAATAGCTCTCTCACATATTTAGACTAAGATATGAAAATTCCCTTGTCTAATTGGGTAACTTGCAATCCTAGAAAGAACTTCATCTCTCCAATCATACTCATCTCAAATTCACCCTTCATCTCATCACCAAACTTCATACATAGATTATCATCTCCTCCAAAAATGATGTCATCAACAAATACTTCTATAATTAACTCTTTATCATGATCCAATTTGAAATATAAGTTGCTATCATTAGTACCTTTAGTGAATCCAATCTTCAGTAAGTATTTATCCAATCTAGCATACTAGGCTCTAGGGGCTTGCTTAAGTCTATATAGAGCTTTCTTCAAGTGGAAAACTATATCTTCCTTGTTAGTTAGCTGAAATCCATCTACATCTTCAATGTATAGTTCTCCATTCAGAAATGCCGACTTCACATCCATTTGATAGACTTTATAGTTCTTGTATGCAACATAAGCAAGAAATAATCTAACAACTTCAATTCTTGCAATAGGGGAAAAACATTCTTCAAAATCAACACCTTCCATCTAAAAATACCCTTTACATACTAGTATTGCTTTATTCTAGACCACTTCACCTTGTTCATTCAACTTGTTCTGAAACACCCATTTAGTACCAATCACATTTTTTATCTTCAAGTCTAGTAACCAGTGTCCATGTGTCATTGTTTTCAATTTGTGTCAGCTCTTCTTTCATAGCATCCATCTAGTGTTCATCTTGGTAGGCTTTAGTGACATTTTTAGGTTCAAACTTGGAAATCAGGCAATGCTCTTCTACAATCTTTCTTCTAGTTTGCACTCCTTTATTCTTATCTCCTATAATTTGACTTTCAAAATGATTTAGCTGTACATACCTTAGAGTTTTGGGACTTCCACAATCTTTTGGTTCTTCTGTTCTTTCTTTTGCACTTGCACTTGTCTGTGCTTCCTGATTTACTCAATTTACTGAAATGAATTGAGGTTGCTTTACTGGAACATATGGAATAATCTAAAATTGATTTGGTGTATGAACATTTTTCCTTTTGTTTATATTGTCTTCATCTGAATCATATCCACAATATTTGGATGATTTAGCAGAATCCTCATCAACTCTGACATTTTCACTCTCAACCATCTTTCTCAGTCTTCTGTTATATCATCAGTAGGCCTTGCTTTTAGTAGAGTAACCTAAAAGGATTCCTTCATCACTTTTTGCATCAAAATTTCCTATATCATCATCTCTCTTAATAGAAAATTTGCTTCCAAAGATCTTGAAATATTTAACAGTAAGATTATAACCAAACCATAGCTCAAAAGGGGTCTTACTACAATAATCATTAACATTTACCTAGTTTAAAGTATACATAGTAGTGCTTACAACTTCACATTTTTCTCTTAAGAAGGAAACCCATATCACTCTCGAGTAATCATCAATAATCAACATAAAGTACCTTTCTCCATGAATAATTCTGTCTCTGGAGGGACCATAGAGGTGAGTATGTAGCAACTCTAGCAAATCATTTGAATGAAACTATTTTCTCTGAAAGGAGACTCTTGTTTATTTACCCATCTGACACTCCTTACAAATTGTGTTAGCAGGCTTCACTAACTTAGGTAGATCTCTTACTACTTGAGTGGAACTTTCCTTAATAATGTTATCAAAATTTACATGACACATCCTCCTATGCCACAACCAAATTTCATCTACTTGATAAATTAAACAATTCTCACTAGCAATATTCAGGTGAAAAATATTACCTTTTGTCTTTCTACCAGTAGCAATCATATTGCCAGAACTTCCACGTATCTTGCATCTTCCATCTTTGAATTGTAGATCATAGCCTTTTTCCACTATTTTTCCAACCCTCAAAAGATTGTGCTTCAGGACTTCAACATAAAGAACATCATTAGTGTTATCCTTACCACCAAGGAAAATAGAACCTCTGCCATGAATCACACTAGCATTGTTTTCTCCAAATCTTACAACACCACCATCATACTTCTCTAGACTTACAAAAATTTTTTATCACCAATCATATGATGTGAGCATCCACTATCAATAACCCACTCATCCTTTTCTTTAACTCAGGATGCAAGAGCTTTCTCATCTCTAGTAGATTTAGTAGCCACAAGACTATTTTCAATGGTAGGAATGAAAACCCATTCATCTTCATTTCCATTATCCTTATTAGACTCATCATCAATCACTCCTTCAAAAAAGTAACATTTCTTTTGGAATCTAGACTTGTTAGGCTTAGATATAGGAACTCTTTCAAGACATCTTGATGCAAAATGACCTATTTTAATACAAGAAAAGCATTTAAGGCAACACTCCTTCATACTTACCTTTTCCTCTTCCTTCTTTCTTTACAATCAGTTCTTCCAATTCTTCTACCTCTCTTTCTTTATCTTCAAGTTTTTTTAGTTCTTCATCATACTTGGATATCTTTCTAGAACATTCTCCTAGACCATATCTTTGCTTGTTACTTCTGGATACATTAGCCTTGAATGCAGATTCAATCTTTGGAATAGATTCACCAAATTCACTTAATTCAAAAGTAGAAAACTTACCAACCAGTGTGTCTCTTGACATCTTTGTTACTGATATGATCTCTTCAATAGTGTGTGCCTTCACTTTGTAGGAGGGAGGAAAGGATCTAAGTATCTTAGCTAAAATTTCATCCTCATCCAGAGAACCACTGACACATGTAATACCCATCACTATTTCATTTACTCTTTGCATAAAAGAACTGATATTTTCATCTTCACCCATCTTCAAGTTCTCATACTTTTCTTTCAAACTCTGTAGTTTAGCCATCTTCACTTGTGCATCTCCTTCATACAAAGTTTCCAACTTCGTCCAAATCTCATGAGTTGTCTACAGTCCTACCACATTTTCCATCTTTGAATCTATCAGAGCACTCACTAAAGCTTCAATAGCCCTGATATTTTTTTCAGCATCTTTGATCTCATCAACAATGGAGGGACCATTATGAGGAATAACATATGGATATTTTGTAATCTTCCAGTAGGCTTCACCAATACACCTTAGGTGACATCACATCCTAACTTTCCATAGTGAGTAGTTAGTTCCATCAAATCTCGGACTTTCCTTCTTGAATATTGCCATCTCGGATCACCTCAAGCTTTCAGACTTCTTCATAGGAACCTATTCTGATACCAATTGTTGGAAAAACAAGGATATACAACTGAGAGAGGGGGGGTGAATCAGTTGTCACAAAATAATAAAATTTTCAAACTCTACTTAACTTAATATTAGATCTAATGAATAAGCAATTAACCATAAGCAATTAACACATCAAAGAGACAAAGAACACTAAGAATTTTTTATGTGGATACCTTGTTAGGGGAAAAACCACAGTGGATGTTAGTCCACAATATTATACCCTATTAAAAGTATAATGAAAAAAAAAAGGGGGAATGCACATACATTCATGCACACTACCTAGAGCTCACTCCTCAATTATAGAAGGGGATCATTGCCCAACAATACATAATAGGATTAAAATATGGAGGGTATGAACTAGGAAAATAGCTTCTGCACAAGCCTGATTATAGTTCCAATTAAGCACCAAAAACTCATTCACTTTTCACTCAAACTACTTCACACTTTGCTTGATCCTTCACCCTCTGTTCTACAATTGAATGATATTCACACATACACACATAGAAGCACACTTTGCATCGATGAAACAATCACTCTTATATATATGCTACATGAGATTTCATCAACAACTTAGTCAAACAAGAAAATAAAACATATTTACAATGTTGGCCCAAATTTACAATTAAATTTTCAATGTGGATCTAAACACCGTCAGCCAAAACAATGTTGCAACCCAAAACAATATTCACAACCGTGCCAAACATTCAAATTTTACTTTTCAAGGATCCACAACATATTACCACCATCATGTTGGCCAAGAACATGAAAAGATGAATGTGCGCAAGAAAATATTCTACCATGAGCACACCAATCATTGTAGATGTACTACAAAGATATAGCATGATCTAGAGACATCCAAGAACATCAAGAAACAATAGAGAAACATCTGCAGCAACTAAGATTACCAGAATCAAACAAACTTCACTTAGGAACACTGACAGACACCACATAAATACTATCAGACCACAACATGATCAAATCTATACATGGACCTTTGAAACTTCTGGTAGATGAACTAGATATACTCATCAGAAAACCCTTTAGTCCACTACAACTAAACTTCAATGTACATAACAAGACACCTTCATGACCTGCACAGTTCCACTGGGAACCTAAAACACTTTCTTTTACAATTTTCTCAATATCCTTGACATATACAACCTTTGATACACCAAATGCTAATAGTGTTGACATCAATGACAACCACATATCAGCAACACATCCACAACATCCAACAACTTCATGGCTCAAATAATTTTTGGTAGGATAGGACCAATGAAAATGACTCATGTCAAGATGTTTACCATAAGTAAGTGTAAAGTGTGCACCAAAATTTTTCAAGATCAAGATAATTTGGAAGATGGATGTAGATGGATTGGATAAATTCTTAATGGATGAATGAATTTGTTATGGATAAGATGGATGGAATGTTGGATTTACTATGGATGAGATAAGATGCTTTTACTTGAACTAGTACAAGCAGATGATTGATTCTACACATGACACACGTTTTCCAGGTTTTCATCAAGATACTTGTCCAAAGTGCCACTATTGTGGTTTTCACTAGAGGACAATTTTTTTCTTTATTGTTTTCAATCCTTTTTTTTTTGGATTTTCATATTTTTTTTTTTTTTTTTTATGAAAGATTTTAAGCTCATGCTAAACCACTTGGTGGTGTTGATGTAGATGCTTCTATCATAATGTTCCATTGATATCATACTTGAAGAATCTTCTTTACCAAGATACGTGCACTTGAATGCAACTTTTGAGATTCCTGATCTACTTTATTGATTCTAGAGTTAACTTTGTCTTTTGTGTTCCCATCGTAATAGAGTGCCTTCTAAATCTTTATGATGAAGGGTCATTCATAATACATGGTCAATGTGAGAATTGGATATCATGTGTGGAGGCATGGATGGAGTGTGTTTAGGAATAAAAGATGGACTGGTTGACAACTTGGAACCTTTGACTCTCCAAACTTGGGAAGATGAGCAATGATGGGTGGATATGAAAGTGTGCATGGAATTAGGAACAATTGCTTGATATACTTTATACATTGCTTGAGAAACTTGATTTTTCTTTTGTGGACATGTTTCATGGATACTTTTCCCTTTCTTATTTTTCCCCATAGTTTCTTTAAATAATGGATTTTGATAGGGATAATATTTCTTTGTATTTTTTGGTATCCATGTGTATTTGATTTGCCAATTATGCTTCGCTACTTCATTTTATTTGTTGAAATTCTTTGTGCTTTGATTCAAATCTTCCTTTTGATGTTGGTCCCAATTTGTGGATGGGGTGATGGGTGGATGAAGATTTGTGACGTGGTTGGTTGTAGTATGGCATTGATTTCATCATAAGGATTCTTAGTGCTCCTTATGTTGATGTTTGCTTAAGACGAAGTTGCCCCCAATATTGAATAACCAAGACCTTAATGCTTAGGATTTCCAATAATCTACATTGGTTCTAGGATACCCTATTCATGTAGGCCTAATCCTCTTCCTTGATAATTCATTGGTTGAAATTTTTTATTTGCAATAGGATATGATTTACCTTGGAAACAAGGTGCTACTCCTTCTCTACTCTATTATGGATCTTCAAAGGTGATAACTTCTTCATTGATAAGATAGCTTGCCCTAAAAAAGGTAAGTGATCCAAGTTTATAAGTGATAGGATCCTCCATAAGTGGGATAACTTCACGATTCATATTTTTGGCTTGATCTTGTGAAATATCATATTTTAATTCTTCCTCAAGAAATGTTGATGATTCGCTATCCACATAAATGTCTCCCTCATGATTTATTTTTGATATTCCTTCATAGGATGTTTCTGATTCACAACTTTTGTAGAAGCCTTCTTCATGACCCATTGCTGATATGTCTAATTTTTTTATATCTTGATCATGTGTACAAATGTTAAGATTCAGAGACTCTTGTTCCTTAGTAATAATATCAAGAGTATGAGAGTCTTTTTTTGAATGATCATCTACATGTCCATTAGGAGTAAGCATCTCATGGGTAGATAGAGGAATATGTGCTATATGGATATGATCATCATTTGAGACATCTTGTATAGATAAGAGAGTGTCCATTAGATCATTTTAGTATCTTGGAGATACAAATTCTTGATCTTGATTAATTTTGAAATTTCTTTTGACATGATTTGGATCAAGTTCTTGACATGGGTCGATTTCAAAGGATGGATTGCTTATAAAGGATTCTTGGATATCTTCATTAGGTATGGGAAGTGGCTCAATATCCTATTCATTTTTAAGTGATTTGGATCAAGTGTTGAGTTGAGGATTTCTTCAATATTTGTAACCATGAGGTCAAAGGATGTCAATATGTCTTGGGAAGGACCATTGCTAGACTTTGGTGAAAGATGATGATCATTCTTTGGAATGAATTCTTGAAATATGTCCTCTAACTCATTGGATGATGTAGAGGTATTGCCAAAATGATCATTGGTGGAAGGATCATTGATTATAGGATCAAATAATGTTAACACTCCTTGACATAGATCATTGTTGGATATTGTTGAGGGATTCTTATCATGATCAAAAAGTGACTCTTGATGTATGTTGAGTTGATCTTCAGATGAGGTAGAAACATCTTCAAGGTGCTCATTGATGGATAGATCTTGATCATTATTTTGAACAATTGTGGTGGGGAGATTGTCAATGCTATCACTAGTGGTTGAATCTTTGACATCATTTTCCTTAATAGTTATTAATTTTTGATCAATAAGGTCTTGGATGAGATTTTTGAGTTAGATAGAATTTGATGTTGTGTGTCCCTTTATTTTATGAAAATCACAAAGGTGCTTCTCATTATACCCTAGTGGTTTAACTTGAGGCTCTTGATATTTTTCATAAACAAGGATTTTGATGAGATTTTCTTGTATCAACTATTGCATGACCGATTCGATTGGTTCCCCAAGTGGTGTGCATTTTTTTTTCTTACCTTGGGAGATTTTTACTTTAAATTGACCTCGTGGTGATTGATTTTGGAGATGTGGTGATTGATCTTTGAGATGTGGTGATTGATATTTCAGATGTGGAGGTTGGGTTTGTTGTTGATGTTGTTGATCTTGATATACAACTTCTTGACATTGGAGATATTGTTCTTGATGTGGTTGTGGAAAAAACTCAATGCTTTGATGACATGGTTTAACCAATGGAACAATGTATTGATTTTGGGGTGGAGATGTCTCTTGGCGTAATGAATCAACTATTTTTTCAAGTGAAGCAATTTGATCTCACAAAATTTGATCTTGACACCCTTGATATAGTTGATTTGTTTTTCGTTCAAGCAGATTTGGAATGCATACTTGTGGTGTTTGAATGGGATCATGGACAAATTGATTTTGGACAATGTTCTAATTTGGGATGATGTTTAGATTTGGCATGATAGTTGAAATTGAACATTGTTGTGGTTGGGAATCACATTGCCCTGATTTAGGTAACTTTGATTTTGCATGGTGTTACCTTGAATTGGATCAATACATGGAGTCTTTAACATTTTGTTTGGACTTTGAACAACATTTGTATGATTCACAAACATATCTATCCCAAAATTTACCAAGTGTGGATTTGAAATGTTCATGTTTGGTAAACTTGTACTTGGTATATTCACATTTTTTATGTATTGATTTGGTGGGATAATGTTGTTTTGTTGAAAACTCATACATTGATTGTTTGGTTGATAGATTTTCAAGTTTGGAGTTTGACTTAAATCTACCATAGGGAAAGTTGTTCCAAAATTTAGATTGGGCATACTCACACTTGTTGTACCATTGAGGTTTGTAGGAGATAATGATCCCATGTATGGATTGTATAAGTGTGAGTTTTGATAATAAATTGGCATTGTAAGGCTTTGATAGTTTGGTTGATTTAGACCACTCATGATGTATGAATCAAGTTTATATTTCATGTTCTTCTTGTGTTGAGGTCTAGTTTGGACCATAAAAAAAGGATCAATTTCCAAGAATGTGGGAGGTGAACCTCTAACTCCTTAGATTGATCTAAAATTTAGGCACAAGAAAGAAAATCTAGGATGATAAGGATCAAAGGGTGATGATGAGGTAAATGAAAGATGGATATTGTGAATGATTGAACTCTTAAGAAATCTTTAAGGGGATACTAGACTTTAGGACTTTTGAATTTTTGATTTTTTAATTTGATTTGGTTTGATTTGATTTTGGATTTGATTTGGATTTGGTATTTGGATTTGGATTTGGATAATGAACAAATAGACCCCAAGATGTTGCATGTTATCTATGGGATAAACTTCCTCATAAGATGATAATTTGACTAAGTGTATGGAGAAGGATGCATCTACACACACCTAGTGAAACAAGATGACTTTGATGTTGATTTGAAGGATTTTATCCAAAGTATAGTATGAATTATTTTACCAATGGTTCAAAAGTTGTTTGTGAGATGGAGATGATAAATGTTTGGATGGATGAAGTGTTTGATTTTGATCCTAAATGAACCTAAGAAGGACTTGTTTACTAGACCAAGATATTGAAGAACATGCTTTTCTCTAAGAGTATTTCAAACCAAAAGACAAATGTTTGCATGGAAAACCATATGACCAAAAGATACCAAGCACATGTGCGGGGTTAAATTGTTCCTAACTTTTCTTAATGAGTTCTCTTTACCACAGACACCCTCTTTGATTAGCTTTTCAAATTAAATGTCTAATGTCCAAATTTATTTTCATCCCACAAATCCCATTATGTGGAAATCAAGAAAATCAAGGCAATAGTTCCCTAATGTTGACTTTAGTGAGAGAAAATTAAGATGTAAATCCAAATACTTAGAAGCCTCTAAGGATAAAATCCCTAGGGAAAGCAATAGCACTTGGATTTTGTCAAAGGTATTTGCTTCCTCTAAATGGTTTGAAATTTGATGATCATGTTGAATGTTTGTTTTTCCAATGTTTAGGATCCAAGCAAAGTGTTACCGATTCCAATAATATGCACAACCCTATGGATATTGAAGAGACAATATTTGTTGAGTTCCCACTTGGATTTCTCTAGCTACGCCTACTCTTAGCGGATGATTAGATGCTTGACAACACAGGCTCCCCCTTATAGTGCTCTCACTTCTTGGGTCAACCAAGCATCAATACCCATGAAACTCCCATGGTATACTTCTCATCTCTACTAAGAGCCATAAAAACATGGGATGGATTAAGAACGACTGTTCTTGCACCAACAAATAGATCAAGGATTTGGTCTTTCTAAACAAGAGGTTCTAATAAAGGCATTTTGTTTGTGGGGGACCATCCATTCAGAAAGATACCATTGTTTCCCTTCTTGTTAGAACAATCCTTGTGATACTTGAACTTTCCTCGAGTACCCACACTTATATATCGGTTGGAAGTCACTTGGATTTAGCGTGTTCTTGATTGGGTCATCCCTTGGGTGATTACTTTTTCCCACAATGAAGGCCCTCTAAATATAAACAAAAGCGATAAAGTACATCCATAGTTCAATCAATCTTCGTTGAGAAACAAAGAGAGAACACATGCGATATACTCCACTCACACTTGCAAGATTTGTCCAATTTTAAGAATCCAAATTGAAGTGTGGAGGTAATAACTTACACAACTTAATATCACAAAATCCTTTTGATTCTCAAGATCGTTGTGAGGCGTGAGAGAAGCACATACATATTTTAGATGATATTACTTTGGATAAGTGATTACAAAATATAGAGGCACATGTTCATTTTAATCCTTCAAAGAAAGAATTGGATTCCTTTTAAGCACTGAAAGGAAATGTGAGATTTTTTTTTTTTTAATTGTTAAGCCCAAAAAAAATTCTAGTAAGTTTGTCTAATATTATTTTTAAACCCAAATTGAAAATTAGTAAGTCCTAAAGCTTGAAAGATGACAAATCCTTAAGAATGGGATTATAATAACTCCCAAAGTGTTTAAAAACACTTGTTACAATCATGTGATAATGATTTTTCTTTCATTTCCATGCTCCATGATCCTTTAAAACTTGCAATACAAGCTCCAAATGTTAGATTAAATCAAGAAACAAGAAGTATGAGGGTTAGAAAAATGATTAAGCATAAAAACCCTAAAATTTAGACCAAGTTTCATTGTAATTTGACATTAGGTGAAAATTTGAAAATGTTAACTCTATAAAAGTTGATAAACACCTACACCATTGGATATCTTATGAAATTCTACCCCATTTTTTAAAAAGAAGCTCCAAAAAAGACCAAAATATGATCAAGATACGACCATTTTAAGTTTGAGTGAAAAAGAAAGCAAAGGTAGCACCCTTTGCAGCGGTGTTGTTTGGGTCCAAATAGTGATGCTAGAATGAAAGTGGTGTTGTTTGAGGATTCAAGCGACACTCTGGTGAAACTAGTGGTGCTGTTTGGAAAAACAGAGACCGTAAATGTGTTGTAATTTCCTCTAGCGGCAATGTTTGACCTCCAGCAACGCTGTTTGACTTGGGAAGACAAAAAACATAAAAAAGGAATAGAATTTGACCAAAAAATGTATTAATTTCTTCAAATCTTCCCTCCTTCTAGCACCAAAATGTGAATGGTGATCTTGTACCTTCACAAACACAACAAAAAATCAAACAATTAGATCATTATGCAAGTTAAATCAACATTCCACATAGAATTCATATGAAATACACAAAATATGAAATATAATGAATAACACAATAAAAATCTTTCAAATCTTATCTAATGCAAGAAAAATCTTAATCCTATGGGGGAATTAATGTCATTTTGATGTGGAAAATGACCCTTTCCCAATCCCTTGTAAGCTTAAGTGATGATTTGATGAAGATTTGATGCTCCTTGGTTGAATTCCTGCATAACCTAGCTATGAAAACTCTAAAAATGGATGAAAATGGATGAGCAAATTCAAAATATGAAGATAATGTATTTGCATGAAGTTGTGGATGAAAATGCCTAAGATTGTGGATCCAAATGAGCATGGTGATCTTATATGGATTGTGGATGCCAAATACAATAGAGGAGGCTTCTATTTATAGCAAAGAAGGATGGAGGATTGAAGAATAGGATGAATGTGGGATCAAAGATGGACCAATGGAATTGTGCCACTTGTCAAGATGCTAATGGAAGGAGGTTGAGCACATTTTGATTAGTGTGCATGCATTCGAAATTTGAATTTGAAGAAGTGACATGTTTAGGGGGGATGTAAGAAGAGTTAAATGCCACTTGGCTCAAGGAAAATGACATGTAAGAGGCTTTTAATGCCTTGTTGGAGAGGACAAGTCCTTTTGGAGGGACTTTTTGAATTTGAAGAATATTCCCACTTGAGATGCCTTTTTGAGTGAAAAAGGAGATTTAATAAATCAAATAAATTGATTTATTGTGCAAGTTGCAAAAGCTAGAGGACTTTATGGATTAAGATTAGGATTAATCAGGATTTGATTAATTTAAATGGAGATTAGCTGATTTAACATATTGATTTATATTTTAGGATTTCAATAAATCAAGATGAGAGGAATAATGAATATTTGACTTAATTAAATAAAGTTTGCTTTATTTAATTAAAAGGGGTGATGGTGTTAGATTTAAATCAAATAAAGATTAATTTATTTAATTTAAAGTAGACAAATTTAGGACTTAATTAAATAAAATGAATTATTTAATTAAAAGAGAGATATTATGATTTAATCAAATAAAGTTTGATTTATTTAATTAATAGGAGATAACTTGATTTAATTAGATACAATTGATTTATTTAATTAATAGATGAAATATGATGATTTTAATCAAATAAAAATTATTTGATTAAATGGTTATTAAAGGGGATGATTCAGGATGAAATTGTGTTAGTAAATCAGGATCAGGTGCACGAGACCAATCAGTATATTTTATGTGTCTACACAAACAAAAATCATGCCACCTATGGTGGTAGAAAAGCTGAGGTCGAGTAGAGCTTTGTGATGGCACCACTCTAAGTTGGGAACACCTAGTCTATGATATGATTATGACCAATGGACAGGAGGCTAGTGAACTTAGTAGTGGAGTGAAGCATTGACCAAAGAAAATGACTGACTAGCAGAAGGAAAAATGGAAAACTATGTAGTGGTAGGTAAACAGGCCTATAGTAGATGGAAAATGGTGGACGATGGGAGGTAATACTAGATGGAAGCAAAAAGTCCTTGTATAACCAATAAAGAAAACTTTGACTGATACCTCCAATGAAATGAATGCCTCTACAAAATAGAAATTTCTTCAGACAAAGTACTGTGGAAAATATTAAATACTCTGATAGAAGAAACCTACGAGAACTTTAGAAATCGAACGCCTATGAAGATTTAAAATTTAATATTTCTAAAAGGAAATTAAATATTATATATATCGATGTTAAATCTTTTCAAAATTGCATGTGTAAAGGCTGACTATGAACCCAAAGATTTAAAACATATGCAAGCTGAAGTTGTCAATTAATAAAATTCACCACAAATTTAATACTGGCTGAAATAATTGCTACTGACTATTATAATGTGCCGACTTTGAAATAAATTTTGACCACGGATTAAATATAAGCTCACAGAAAATCAAATATATTTTCTATGACAAAATATAATAAATCTGACCAATATTTAGTCAAAGCCCTTATAATAATTTTTCTACAACCTATATAGAAATAAACCCCAAAATTCTTTTTTTCAACCTACAATGGAATAGTGCCGATAGAGGGGGATAATTTTTTTTTGCAACGAGGAGGGGGGTAGATTTTGTTAGTGTAGTGATTACGTTTAACTTAGGTTAATATCTTGGGTGGTTTTTTCCCATATAGGTAGTTTACACCCATTGCATTTTTCTTTCCTTTAAAAGGCTATACATTATGTATTTTATAGCATCTCAATCTATTCATTCATTTTTGGTGAAATAGCATAGTGCTTCTCTCTATTCATGAAGGTTTTTTTAATGTAGATGGTGCTCCTAGGAGGTGGTTGACACCAACATGGTATCAAAGCCAACAATTTTTCCCTCCTTCGTTTGAGAGTTTTCATCAAGAGTTATTTGAGATCCTTTTTTGTTGGAATTTTTTTAGCATTTAAAAGTCTCAAAGTTTCCATAATTCTCGATTATTCTTTTTTCTTCGAGTTTATTTGCTTGAAACACACCGTGATTCTATAGTTTTGAAGGAAACCTACGCTTGGTGAAGGGGCCACGATTTGAATCAAATTTAGATTCCTTGTTTGAAGCCTGAATTCATTGTTGAGAGGGCATGAATGACATTTGTAGTCTGGTATTTGGATGTTGGAATCATCTGTTGGAGGGCACCTATCACCTATTGAGACTGAGCCTTTGAATTCATTCCAGTGCCCATTATTTTTTGTGTAGAGGCTACAATCTGGTGTTTGCACAAGCTGTACATTTTGTGTATGGTGGATCTAAACCCTTTTCTGTGTGTTTTTTATGACTGTTGTTCTTTTTGCTACATCTGGTCTTTGTGTAGGTTGTATATGCAAATCATTGGAGGCAACATTTGAAACCTATGAGGAGGGTCTTCATATATGTGTAGGAGGTAATCCTTCCCCTATGCCATTCATTGGTGGAGAAAGTTTTTTTTTGGATGCACAAGGCACAATTGGAAGTAGATTCTTAGCGCATTTGGAGGCAATGATTCAAAATCGAGGAAAAATGATTTGAAGTTATTTCTGGAGGCATTATTTTTAGTTGGAGCCACATTGTGATCAATTGGCTATGATATATGTTTGGGGCATGTAGTAAGTTCTTATTATCCTTTTGACAGGCCACGTATGATTTCTTAAGCATTGAGTTTCTAGGCTTCCGCATTTAATTTTCTTGTTGACATTGATTTGTTATGTGGAGAGGCGGTGATAGATGAAGACTATTTTTGCTCTAATGGCGATTCAAGGTGATGTATGAAGGTTGGGATAAGTTCCATTTCCCCATGAATGGACTACTTGAACTTCTTTGTTGCATCAGGTTGGGGATAAACCTGAAAGACTTGGGGAATCACATATCAAAGTAATGTGGGACATGGATGGAGGAGAAGCAACACTATTTTGGATGTAATCAGTGCATTCACATTATTTCATAGATTGATTGGTAGAAAGGAAGATTTTGGGGCAGATTTCTCATCCATAGGTTGTGATTACTTTGTGCTAACCCACACCCTTACCTCATTCAAACACAAGACCAAGAGGCAACAATTTGAAGAATTCTTTGTCGATTTTTAACTACAGAGGAGAAAATCTAATTGGGGCTACAATTTTTTCTGTTGAAGGCTACCATTGATTTGTAGGCCGCAAACCATTCTTGTGGCATGATCATCATGGAAAAAATAGGCCCTTAAGTGGCGAAAAATTTAGAAAAATTAGAGTTAGGCAGCTTGATGTAAAAATTTGAATAAGTTATCTATATTATTTCAAAAATATGTAAGAATAGAATCTGTAGCAAATTGAATTTAGTTTCTAAACTAGTTGGTTTATTTTCATTTTTTAAATCTATTTGGTGAAAATTTGAAATTTCAATGTAGTAGTACTTAAATTTTAGGGAAAAAATAAGTAGGTGTTTGTTTGACCACCCTAACCGTGCAATAAGATGATAATATTTTTTTATAAGATTTTAGATACAAGTAAACGATTCATGTTTGATATGATGCATATTTTTTGTAATTTTTTTCCAAGTAAATAATTAATTATGAATTTTTTATATTACAACTTTTAAAAAATATAAAACTCGTATGTTTGACCACCTTAACATGGTCAAACCTTCATGAAATTCAATTTTTTTTTTTAATCCTATAGTATGCGAAGCATAGAATGTGATGCATGTTTCAGATTCAAAAAATATGATACCGTTTGAAAGCTATAGATTTTTTTCAATCAACCTATCAATCAGGACTTTAGTCATAATTCAAATAGAAAATGAATAATAATTATTTAATAAATTCAAAGTAAAGCATAATTTATATTGGTGGAAATTTGAGAATCTCCTTTAAAAACCTTTTCTGTTTCATCAATTTTGGGTAGAAAAAAAATTCATTAGCCACATACCCTACACATACCTAGGGTATGTGCAGGATCATGATGAGCCCAAAAGTGGCAATATGATGGGTATGTTTTTGATGACTTTTTTTTTACCCAAAATTGATGAAAGGAGAAGGGTTTTTAAAGGAGATTCTCAGATTTCCACCAATATAAATTATGCTTTAAGTATTTGAATTTAATAAGTAATTATTAGGCATTATATTGCCACTTTTTGGCCCATCATGATCCTGTACATACCCAAACTTTATAAAGTTTTCCCCAAATATTTAGGGTTCAAATTGTTACACAGCTGGAGGGAAAGTGGGCCCAAGTTTCTTTAAGCTTGTTTTTGGGAAAAATTATCCCACATTGGTAGAGTGGGGTACTTTTTTGCTATTTAAATAGCATTGTAGTGTCTTTGGTTGGTGTGAGCAAGTCTCATGTAGATTGTGAAGAGGTTGTCTCTCACATGTGGTGATTGGTCATGTTGTTCTCTCTAGATTTTTCTTGGTGTTAGCATGGAGATTAGGTAATTGATTGCATTATTTTTGCACCAAATTAGGTTTCTAAACTACTAGGTTTATTTAAAAAAAAATCTATTTGGTGAAAATTTAAAATTTCAATGCAGTAGTACTTAAATTTTAGGGAAAATATAAGTAGGTGTCTATCTGACCACCCTAACCACAATAAAATGATAATATTTTTTTATAAGATTTTAGATATAAGTAGATGACTCATGTCCAGATGTGATGCATATTTTTTTGTAATTTTTTTCCAAGTACAAAATTAATTATGAATTTCTTATTACAACTGTTAAAAAATATAAAAACTCGTATGTCTGACCACTTTAACTTGGTCAAAAGTTCATGAAATTATATATATATATATATATATATATATATATAATCCTATAGTATGCAAAGCATAGAATGTGACACATGTTTCAAATTCAAAAAATGTGATACCTTTTGAAAGCTATAGATGTTTTTCAATCAACCTATCAATTAGGACTTTAGTCATGATTAATAATTATTTATTAAATTCAAAGTAAAGCATAATATATATTGGTGGAAAGTTGAGAATCTCCTTTAAAAACCTTTTTCATTTCATCAACAACATAGATAGAGCATGAACTAGAAATATCCACAAACATCATGAAACACCAGAGAGGCATCCACCGCAATTGAACTAAGTGAAATCACATGATCTTCATTCAGGAACACAAACTAAAGTAACAAAAAAATTATCAGAATACAAATCTTCATAACTTGATCAAATCTTCATTCAGATCTCTAAATCTAGATGTGGGTAAACTATATATACTCAACAAGAAACCCTTTATTCCACAACCTCTGAATAGCAACGTACTGATCATACCAACAAATAGAACTTCACTTCACCACTGACAACCTATAGCACTTCTTATCACAATTTTCTCAATATCCTCGACATATACAACTTCTAATGCAACAATGCTAATAGTGTTGACATCAATGACAACCACATATTAGGAACAAACCACAACATCCAACAATATCCACCTTTGGCATTGATGGAAACACATGATGTGAAAAATACCATCAACACAACTACACTTACTCCCCCTTAGGTTCTAATTCTTCTCCCCACAAAAAGTTTTCACATAATTCTTCTCCCCCTTTGACATCAATGGAAAAGATATATTCTATGGAAGCTTTGAACCATAGATATGAACACCTGAACATCTGACTACTCCCCCTGAGTAGCATCCATCACAACATCAATCCAGATCAAAATATGATCATGAAATGCACAGATTGATGCAAAGCAATGCATCCTTAGTTATGATTAGGAGGGGTAATCACCCCTAACTTCCCTCTGAGATACTCAAAAGTATCCTTAGGAAATGGCTTGGTAAATATATCTACAATCTTTTCCTCATTAGGCACATACTCCAATCAGACTTCCTTTTCACTAACTTTTTCTCTCAAAAAGTGAAACTTGATAGATATATGCTTGGTTTTGGAATGCAACACCAGATTCTTAGAAATGTTAATAGAACTTGATTTATCACAAAATATAACAATAGGATCATCATACACAACTCTGATATCCTTCAACATTTGCTTCATCCATAGTACTTGAGTACAATTATTAGCAGCAACAATGTATTATGCCTCAATAGTAGGTAAAGAAATAGCATTCTGCTTTTTGCTTAACCATGAAATCAGCTTCTTTCCCAAGAAAAATGCTCCACCACTAGTGATTTTCCTATCATTCACATCTCCTACCCAATTAGGATCAGTAAAGGCACTCAAAGTAAGATCATAATCTTTAGGATACCATAGACCAAAATCAACTGTACCCTTCAAGTATCTGAAAATCCTCTTCATAGCAGTCACATGAGATTCTTTAGGATCAACTTGAAATATTGCAACAATACATACAACATTCATGATATCAGGCCTAGTTTGAGTCAAATAAAGCAATCCACCAATAATTGATATGTATCTAGTATGATTTTCCTTCGACAAATAATCATCAGTTGTCAACTTGCATCCGGTCACCATGGGTGTACCAACTGGCTTTGAATCTTCAATACTAAATTTCTTCAACAATTCTTTCACATACTTGGACTGAGATATAAAGATCCATTTATCTAACTGAGTAATTTGCAATCCCAAAAATAATTTCATATCTCTAATAATTGACATCTCAAACTCATTTTGTATCTCATCAACAAACTTCATGTAGAAGCTACCATCTCCTCTAACTATGATATCATCAACAAAAACTTCCACAATCAAGTATTTATCATCATTCTTGAAATACAAATTACTATCAACAGTACCTTTGTTAAATCCAAGCTTCACCAAGTACTTATCCAATCTAGCATACCATGCTCTAGGGGCTTGTTTGAGTCCATACAATGCTTTCTTCAATTAGCAAACCATATCTCCCTGATCAGTCAACTGGAATCCATTCGATTGTTCAACATACACCTCTTCTTCCAATTCACCATTTAGAAAAGTTGACTTGACATCCATTTGATAAACAATGTAGTCTTTGTAAGTAGCTTATGCAAGAAACAATCTCACAGCTTCAATTCTAGCAACAGGGGAAAAGGTTTCTTCAAAAGTAATACCTTCCATCTGTGAATATCCCTTACATACTAGTCTTTCTTTGTTTCTAACCACTTCACCTTATTCAGTCAGTTTGTTTCTAAAGACCCATTTAGTTCCAATTACATTCTTATCCTTAGGTTTGGGAACAAGAATCCATGTATCATTCTTTTCAATTTGATGTAGTTACTCTTTCATTGCTTCAACTCAATGTTCATCTTTGCATGCTTCATTCACATTGTTACGTTCAATCTTTGAAATCAAGCAACATTCTTCTACAATTCTTCTCCTAGTCTGGACATCTTTGTTTTTATCACCTATGATATGATTTTATGAATGATTAAATCTCAAATACCTCAAAGTCTTCTTAGAATTTTCTTCAACTTTAGGCTCTTCTAATCTCTCTTTTGTTCTTTCACGAGTTTCTCCTTCCTCTTGATCTTCTTGATTCACTAGAATAATTTGAACTTGACTTGAAGTATGGCGTTTGTTTGTACTAACATTCTGATCATCAGAATCATATCCATAGGTTCTAGATGGTGTACCAAAGTCTTCTTCAACCTTAACATTTTCACTTTCAACCATTTTCTTCAATCTATTATTGAAACACTGGTAGGCCTTACTTTTAGTAGCATGATCCAAAAAGATTCCTTCATCACTCCTAGCATCAAACTTTCCTATATCTTCATCTCTTTTGATATAACACTTGCTTCCAAAGATGTTGAAATATCTATCAGTAGGTTTTTGACCAGTCCATAGCTCAAAAGGAGTCTTACCAGTATCACCTTTGATTTGTACCCAGTTAAGTGTGTACACAACAGTACTCACAACTTCTCTCTAGTATATATGAGGTACATTTCCTTCCAACATCATGGTTCTAGCAACATCTAGAACTGCTATGTTCTTCCTTTCCACAACTCCATTTTGTTGAGGGGTCCTCAATGTAGATAACTATCTCTTTATTCCATGTTCTTCACAAAAAGAATTAAACTCATTGGAAGTGAATTCACCACCTCTATCTGATCTTAGACATTTAATCTTCAGACCTATCTCTGTGTCAACCATAGCCTTAAAGATATTGAATTTCTTCAGAGCTTCAGATTTTTCCCTTGAGAAAGTAGCCCACATCATCCTTGAATAGTCACTAATAAGCAACATGAAGTATCTGTATCCTTGTTAACTTCTATTTCTAGTAGGACCAAACAAATAAGTGTGCACAAGATCCAACAATCCATTTGAATTTTTTTGTTTACTCCGAAATGAAATTCTTGTTTGCTTTCCTAACTGACATTCCATGCATATGGCATTAGTAAGTTTCATCAACTTAAGAAGATCTCTCACAGCCTTAGTGGAACTTATCTTGAAAATATTATCAAAGTTAACATGACACATTATCCTATGCCACAACCAACTTTCATCAATTTGAGCAATCAAACAACATTTACTAGCAGCACTCAGGTGGAAAATATTACCTTTTGTTTTTGTACATGATGCAATCACATTTCTATAATTTCCCAATATTTTTCACTTACCATCCATGAACTGAAGATTGTATCTCTTATCAACCATTTGTCCAACACTTAAAATATTATGCTTCAAACCTTCAACATATAAGACATCATCAATATTATTCTTACCATCAAGAAAAATGCATCCTCTTCCACGAATCATGCCAACTTTGTCATCACCAAATCTCACAACACTAACATCATGCTTTTCCAAAATTACAAAATTACTTTTATCTCTTGTCATATGATGAGAACAACCACTATCAATTACCCATTCATCTTTCTCTTCAACTCAAGGAGCTAGGGATTTCTCCACATTTGTAAAACTAGCAGATTTGGTAGACAGAGGATTATTTTCCTTGATAGCAATAAGAACAAATTCATCTTCACTTGCATTTCCTTTATCAGATTCATCATCTATCACACCTTCATCAACAACATAGTAACACTTCTTTTGGAATTTAGTCTTGTTAAATCTTGGCTCAGAAACTCTCTCAAGACACCTTGATGTAAAATGACCTATCTTATTGAGAGAGAAACATTTAATAGGCAACTTCCCCTTATACTTACCTTGTCCTTTGGATTCTCTTTTCACAATCAATGCTTCAAGTTATTCAATATCTCTTTCTTCTCCATCGATTTGTTTCATTTCATCCTCATACTTAAATGTCTTGATCAAATTTCACCCAAATCATATATTTGTTTATCTCTTCCAGAAGTACTGGCCTTGTATGCAGATTCAACCTTAGGAAGGGCATCCCCAAATTCACTCAACTCAAAAGTAGTAAGCTTACCAATCAACATATCTCTGGTAACATTTGTCATAGTTCAGAGCTCTTCAATAACACTAGCCTTGAATTTGTAGGAATAATTCAAAGATCTAAGCACTTTAGCAACAATCTTTGATTTGTCTATATGTCCACCAACACATATAATACCACACACAAGTTCATTCACTATTTGCATGAAAGTGGTAACATTTTCATCATCACCCATTTTCAACATTTCATATTTCCCTTTCACACTTTGTAACCTAGCAATCTTCACATTAGCATCACCTTTATACAAGGTATCCAAATTTTTCCAGATCTCATAAGTAGTCTTCAAATCCATCACATTTATCATCTCAGTATCAACCCAAGTACTCAATAATGACTCCTTAGCCCTGATATTATATTCAACATCCTTGATCTCAGTAGAAGTAGTAGGACCATTGTGTGGAATAACATATATATATTTTTTAATGCTCTAGTAGGGTTCACCAATGCATCGTAGATGGCACTCAATTTAAGTCTTTCACAAGGAAAAAATTGTTCTATCAAATCTAGGACTATCCTTCTTATAGTTCCCCACCCCAGATCACCTCAAGTTGTTAAAATTCTTCCAAGGAACCTACTCTAATACCAATTGTTGGAAACTCAAGGGAAAACAACTAAGAGGCAAGGGGGGTGAATCAATTGCCACCAAATTTCAAACTTATTCAATTTATTAACCTTATTCTTAGATCTGATCATTAATCATGAAATCATAAATGAACAACACATCATAAGCACACATAACACCAATATTTTTATGTGGAAACCCTGCTAGGGGAAAAACCACAGTGGAGGTCAGTCCACAAGATTATACACTGTTAAAAGTATAAGAAAATATGAATGAGGAATGCACATGCATTCAGGCACACTACTGAGAGCTCACTGCTCAATTACAAAGGAAGACACAGTATCTTAAAAAAAGGTTCGGATTAAATCCATCAGACTTTGAACTGAGAAAATAACATATGCTAACGCCTGGTTATAGTTTCAGTTAAGCACACAAACACTTCTTCACTCTTCTTCACTCGTCTTCACTCTCTGCCCTGCCTTCGAATGATTTGAACAATATTCACACATAGGATTCACACACTTCACACTTGCACACTCATAAAAAATCGTACACACACTTCCAAATGATAAAAAAAAATGCTCTTATATATCTACAACAAGAGATTACATCACTATAAGTCAGCTCCAACAAAATAGCAAGAAAGAATATAAACGGTCAGGTCAGATCAATAAAGATTAATCATGTGAATCAACCAAGGTCAGACACAACATAGTGAAGACTGAAAATAACATCCTCAAACATGAACCACTTCAATTAATTACTCCTTGAAGATCCACAACACGCTTCAACACCTTGTCGGACAAGAACATGAAAAACATGAACACACAAATTTTTTTTTTTGGATCATGAGCACAACAATCAATGCAAGCATGCAACACAGATAGAGAATGAACTACAAACATCCACAAACATCATGAAATAGTAGAGAGGCATCCAAAACAACTAAACTAATTGAAATCACATGATCTTCATTTAGGAACACAAACTAAAGCAACAGAAAAACTGTCATAATACAAATCTTCAAAACTTGATCAAATCTTCATGCGGATCTCCAAAACTTGATGTGGATAAACTAGATATACTCAACAGGAAGCCCTTTATTCCACAACCTTTGAATAGAAATGCAATGATCACACCAAAAAAAAAAACTTTACTTCACCATTGACAACCTATAGCACTTCTTATTACAATTTTCTCAATATCCTTGACATATATAGCTTCTAATGCAACAATGCTAATAGTGTTGACATCAATGAAAACCACATATTAGAAACACACCACAACATCTTACATCATCGAGGCTGAAAACTTCACAAATTGCAATTTTGGGTACATGTATGAAAGGTTCTCCTTGCGGGTTGCAAATGGCTTTAAGGTACGGGTTATAATAGTTGGCTAAAAGTTTTATAAGGCCTATATTCACAAAGACTATGGGAACAACCAACTTTCCCAAATTGAAATTCCAAGGGTTACAAGCTAGTTCAAATCTACTTCTCTGACAATAATGAAACATGAACAATTTGTATCCCCTAATGGGGGCTCACATATCACCTACATGTTTTCATTTATCTTCTAATCTTTCTACATCAGCGCTCAATTGTCTAGATGTTTAAGCTTTTTTCCCTAAACTAGGAAATTTATCAATGAGGTTTTGGTTTATTTTCCATGCATTTTTTTTCATTTCCTACCCCATTTTGGTTTTCTGCTTCTTATTTTTAGACTGGCTACTTTCACCTTGTTGCTTCTTGTTTTTTGTTTTTGCAAAACTTTCCATCTTATTTCTCTACAAGATGGCAGAATTGAATTGCATTCTATCAATTGCAGGGATATTTTATATGCTTACTTGTATGTTTTTGGGTGCACTAAATTCCTTGACTTCTGCTCAACTTCCCTTCCTTCTTTACTGCAACTTTTGAAAATTCTTTTGGTTCAATCTCTTTTTAATCAGAAATGCTCATATATGGTTCATTCGTGTGGCCATTAATGTCTGCCACTAGAAATGAATGCAATAGGTTTTTTGAATTTTGAAATGTCAGAGCGATACAACAATATTGAATCGATGGAACCCCTCTAGTCTCAAGCTGATGTATGTTCTTTATTTTGTGGCATCTTTGTTTATACATTCATAACTGATCACCAAGACTAATTGAATTTCCTTTCAATATGAAGTATCCCTTTAGTTCACTTATTTAGTCGGGAAGACAACTTAATACTCTCACCAATATTGTACAACTGCCTTTTCTCTTGCTTTCCAATTCCTAATGTTTCAGAGAGAACATTATGAAGTCTACCTGATATCAGGGTGCTCTGGTCCATTAGAAATTCTTTTAAGCATCACGTGGTGTCTTTCTAACAAATAGTGGTCATTCCATATTATCATTGGGATAAAATGTATCATCGCTAAGAGAATATGATGCCTTTTCGATGTACTTGGTCTCCCTGATATGTTTCCTCTACCACTTTGTTCATTGGGATAAGTCGATGGGACTTTCCTTGAAAACTTTTCTAGTTTTCCTCATCGAAGTAACCCACATAGTCAGAGAGATTTGAGGAACCCACTCCGATCATACATGTCTTTCTGATATAATTTTTCTCCTATTTTATCAATGAAAGTATGTATGTTTCTCCCCAATTAGGTCTCTATCATTGTGACACACGAGCTCGGTGTGATTTGAAAATTTCCCTCCGACTAGCTTGATTTTTCCAATAAGTTTTTCATCAGTGAAATGTTATGCATTGTCTTCCCGATCATGAACACCTATTATCTTTGGGATCTTTGATCATTGTAACTTTATTCATCTCTTCCTGATATGCATAAAACATTCAATAAAGGGCTATGACTTGTTGATCAGAAATACATCCACATGATCTTCCCGATAAGGATCAATTGCTCTTAAAGGATTAATTTATGTAATTTATGAAATCTAATGTAACAAATAGTGAGTAGGATTTTTAGTCCTAATAGTGGCTCTGATTGGGGATGTATACCCCTTGTGGCTATAGCAAGAATCCATATCTCTAGGGAGGAAAACCAAATGTCTTATTTATCTGGTATGGAAGTTGAAGTGAATTTAGGAATGGGTGAGAAATGGAAGTAGAGTGGAATCCTATACTACTATGCATGGAAAAAAATATTTTAAGAGGTTTCTCAAGAATTGTCCATGCACTCACAATTCTTAATCCTCTTTGTGGTCTTCAAGAAAAGAAGTTCTTTAAGAACTGTCCATGTACTGGTAATTCTTGTTCTTCTCATGTCATGTTTTGGAGGTAATATGAATCTTTACTACCCTTTCCAACAATGACAAGTGGTCCTACCCATAGAGCTTCAAATTTCCCATGCTGGACCCTTTATCTTGACTCTTGGCATTCCACATGAGAATCATGCCATTTACTTCAAATTTTCTATTTTTAGCCCTTTTGTCATATAGGTATTTCATTTGTAATTGCTTCTTCTTATTGTCTTGCTAAACTTGGTTCCTGACCTCATCAAGTTCCATTAACTCTTCCATCCTCTCCTCCATAGGTTCAAGAACATCTAAATCTTCTTGCAAGATGAACTTACATACTAGTAATAAATTATGCAAAGGGTGTTGAGAAAATGTGTCTCAAACTCACTAGTATAACCCTAATTTTTTCTGCAATTAGCAAAGAATTCATAAGTGTTAAGTTCATGCTTGCACCTCTATACCACTAGAATATTGTGAGAGAGGAGCGTTAGCGCAGTTACCACCATACCACAAGATCCTCTCAGCTATCGAGCGATAGTGTGATGGATATCACCATACCATGGGTGTCTTCTCACTGAGGTGCAGTAGTGTGGTGATACCACCATACCATGGAAGTATTTTTTCTACTTGGCGGTAGTGTGGTTACCACCCTACCTCAGGAGCTTTCAACCTATCTAGAGGTAGCACAATATACTGCCACCCTACGGGAGCCTATTGGTTGCATAGTGGTAGGATGGTGTATGTTGAATGTATGCAAACTTAGTTGACTACTGAGGTGTATGCTGATTAGTGGAGGTCATTTTTTGACTTGGAGGTGGTAGTTTGATGTCTGGGAATTTGATAGTTGCTCAACAGGGGAAACTAAACTGAGCTGTCAATACAGAGAATGAATTAATTCATGGTTGTTGCTATATGTTGCAATGTATTGAAACTATTGGGGGTTTGATGGTTGAATGGTCGAATGATTAGTTAGTGTTCTTATTTGTATATATTATATGCATTGTAATGAAGAGATATAATGAAGTGTGATCAAATTTTTTCTATACAAGGTTGATTAGGGAAATGTTGATGCTATGAGATTAATTATATGAAAGGAGAGTCTGTAACTTGTATGTAATTTACTTACTGTAATACAAGTGATTTTTCTTTGGTGTGGTGGGTTTTTCTCCCGTAAGGGTTTTCCCACATAAATATGGTGTTCAATTGTGTATGTGTTTATTTCTCTTTTCTGTTATTCCCATCATGTGCATCATAATGAACTGTAATTGCAAAATTTAAAGATGTATCTACATTCTTCTCTGAGGTTTGACATTAGGAGAGTTTGTTCCACACCTAAAGCTTTCCTTACAAGTGGTATCAGAGCCTGGCCAGTTGTGTTATCCTTGTGAGTAGGTTGGTTTTTTGTGTCAATATTGTTTAGTGGGAGTCTTGTAGAAGTCTGGTAATTTAAATTATGGATTGTGATGGCATTGGTAAGTACATCAAGAAAGATTGAAATTGAGAAATTCAATGGCAGCAATTTTGAGTTGTGGAAACTCAAAATGGAAGACCTGTTGGTTGATCATGATCTTTGGCTTGCTTTGTTTGGAATGAAACCTTCTGGAATGAAGCAAGAAGATTGGGACCTCACAGTTAGAAAAGAAAAAGGGTTGATAAGACTCTATTTGATAGACTCTACTCTTCTAAACATTCATGAAGAGAAGACTGCATCTTCTTTATGAAAAAGAGTGGGAGACATTTATTAGGGAAAGTCCTTGGTGAATAAGTTGTTCTTAAGGAAGAAGTTGTACTCTTTAAAAATTCAGGAAGGAGCATCTATACCTGATCATTTGAATACTTTTAACATGATGATTGCTCAATTAACATCTATGGGTGTGAAGATTAAAGAAGAAGATCGTTGTATTCTATTGTTATCTTCTTTTCTAGATTCTTGGGATCATTTAGTGATGGCAATATGGAGCATGACAAACACTTTCAAGATGGAAGATGTGGTTGCTTCTTTGTTATCAGAAGAGATGAGAAGAAAATCTTTTGAGATGGCGAAGGAGGCTCTTGTTGTTCATGGCATATCGAAATAAAAAGGAAAGAAAAAGGACAAGAAGTCCAAATCAAAATCAGAAGGGAGATCAAAGTCTCCTAGCAAGAAGTCCAAGGTGAAGTGCTAGAATTGTGGATAACTTAGTCATGTCCAAAAGGATTGCAAAGAGAAGAAAAATAAGAAGAAGAATTCTTCTGATAATTATTCTTCTCAAAGTGATGCAGATTCCTTCATTGCAACCTTGGCAACTCAGGAATCAGATGATGTCTGGTTGATTGATTATGGAGCATCTTTCCACATGACATCTCATAGAGACTGGTTCACAAAGTATGAAAAATACGATGGTGGAAAGGTGTACTTGGAAAGCAATTCATCTCTGAAAATAGTTGGTTGTGGAAGAGTTAGAATTTAGTTCCCTGATGAAAGAGTGAAGGGAATCAATGATGTAATGCATATACTAGGTCTGGCTCGAAACTTACTTTTTGTTAGTAAGTTAAATGATGTTGGAGTGCAAGTCACATTCTCTAGAAATGGCTGCAAACTGAATAGAGGCTCATTGGTGCTGGCGAAGGGTGATCGAAATTGTACTTCATATAAATTGGACGCACTTGTTGTTCACTACAACAGTGTCTCTGTAAAGTCACAAAAGGTTGCTTGTGGAGAGGAGGGAAAAGTTCCTGATAGTGCAAACTATATATGGAAGTTAAACTTCCAGTAGAAAATACTATGCTCTAGCATCATAGGCTTGGCCACATTAGAGAAAAAGGTTTAAAAAATTTGAAAAATAAAAACCTGGTTGAAGGTCTTGATGACTGCAACCATGAATTCGAATTTTGTGAACATTAATATATGGCAAACAACATTGTGTTTGATTTTATTCTATTCCTCATAAATCTTTTGGTATACTTGATTACATTCATTCTGATGTGTGTGGTCTAGTGAATGTTCCTTTGTTATCATAATCTAAATATTATGTTTCTTTTATTGATGACTTTTCAAGAAGGGAATTTGTGTACTTCTTAAAAGGTAAATCAAAAGTTTTCAGTTGTTTTAAGGAATTTAAAAACCTTCTGGAAAATTAGACTGGAAGAAAAATAAAGTGTTTAAGGACTAAAAATGGCGGTGAGTTCTATTTTGATGAGTTTGAAAGGTATTGTAAAGATCATGGAATTAAATGACATAAAACTACACCCTACACTCAACAATAAAATAGAGTTGCTAAAAGGTTCGACAGGATGGTGATGGAAAGGGAAATAAGTATGTTGAGTAGTGTTGGCTTGGAGGAGAAGTTCTAGGCTGAGGTAGTTGCAACAACATGTTTCTTAATAAATCATTCCCCTAACTCTACTCTTGTTGAAAAAAAACCTTTGGAAGCATGGTATGGAAAGAAGCCCTTTCTAAGGCATATTCGAGTCTTTGGCTATGAGGCATATGCATATGTTCCAAATGAAAAGAGATCTAAATTAGAGAACAAGGTTGTTAGATGTATTTTCATTGGCTATAGTGCTAGCATAAAAGGATACAAGCTTTGGAATCCTAAGGCTGAGAAGGTTTTGTACAATAGAGGTGTTATATTTCATGAGATGAAGCTGTCTACTTTGGATCTGCAGTCAGAGACAAATTTAGAACATAAAAAGGATGTAGTTGATATTCCTCCCACACCAGATAAAGAGGAATTCAAAATTCAAAATGTACCTAAAACTAAGGAGAGCTCAAGTGGTTCTAAGAGTTCTAAAGAAGAGGAAGAATCTCAGCCTTAGCCCTTGAGGAGTTCAACACATGAAAGAAATCAACCTAATAGGTATTGGTTCTCCATGTTAAATTCTACTTGTGCCTATGATTTAATTACTAACACTGATGAGCCTAGGATTAGTAAAGAGGCAATTAGAATGCCTGATTCAAACTCTTGGTTGGAAGCCATGAATGAAGAAATGGCATCTTTAGAAAAGAACGACACTTGGAGTTTGGTGCCCTTTCCTGAAGGAAGAAAAGATGTTGGTTGTAAATGGGTATTTAAAAATAAAATAGGTCTGGATGGTAGTGTTGAAAATTATATGGTGACATTAGTTACAAAGGGATATTCCTAGGTAGAGGGAATTGATTATGGATAAATTTTTTCTCATGTAGCTAAGTTAACGTCTATCAAATTTCTTTTGTCACTTGCAGCTACATATGAATTTGAGATTGAGTAGATGGATGTGAAGGAAAAATTTCTTCATGGTGATCTTGGAGAAGAAATTTAAATGTCCTAGCCTGAGCACTTTTTGGAAAAAGGTAAAGAAAATATGGTTTGCAAGTTAAATCAATCTCTATATGGTTTGAAACAGTCACCTAGAATGTGGTACTAGAAGTTTGACACATTTGTTTTTTCACTGGGATTTGTAAGATTGAAATCTGATCATTATATCTATTACAAAGTTGAGAATGATTGTATTTTAATTATTTCCTTGTATGTGGATGATATGTTATTCATTGAGAATAGTAAGTTTATGATTTTTGATCTAAGATCTCAGTTGTCTACAAAGTTTGAAATGAAAGATCTTGGTGCAGCTAGGTATATTCTAGGAATGGAAATAACCAGGGACAGGAAAAGAAATTTTTTTTGGCTTAGCTAGAGTAAGTATATTACCACTGGTCTAGAGAGATTTTGTATGACTAATTGCAAGCAGCTAGTTGTTCTAGTTTTGTAGGGAATGAAGCTATCTGTTGAAGATTGTCCAAAATCTCTTGCTAAGATGAAGGACATGACTAGAGTGCCTTATGCTAGTGCAGTTGGAAGTTTAATGTATGCAATGGTTTGTACTAGGCCAAACATTTCCCAAGTAGTGGGAGTACTTAGTCACTTTATGGAAAATCCAGGAAGGACACATTGGGATGTTGTGAAAAGAGTGTTTAGATATCTTAAGGGAACTTCAAAATATGCTTTGTGTTATCATGGTAACTTATCTAAATCATAGAGGAATGTCATCATTCATGGGTATGTGGATTCTGATTGGGCAGGGTACATTGACAATAGAAGATCCACCAGTGGATATATTTTCATGGTGAATGGTGGTGCATTTAGTTGGATGAGCAAGCGGCAGGTTGTAGTCGCTTTATCCACTATAAAGGCTAAGTACATGGTAGCAACTCATGCCTGTAAGGAAGCCATTTGGCTTAAGAGGTTTTTTTTTATATTGGTTTTGATGCAAGGAAGATTAGTATTTGTTGTGACAGTTAGAGTGCTATTTCTCTAGTGAAAAATCCTACTTTCCATGCTAGGATGAAGCATATTGATGTGTAGTACCATTTTGTACGAAATATGGTGGAGGATGGAAAGATCTATTTGGAAAGGTGGATACTTTGAAGAATGTTGTTGATGCATCGACAAAGCCAGTGAGCATGAATAAGTTCAAATGGTGTGCAAATTCAATGGGCCTTGGGGTCCAGAATTTTCAGTGACTTCATGTATTGAAAAGGGTTCAGTGAGTTCTTCATCAAGTGGGAGATTTTTGAGAAAATGTGTCTAAAACTCACTAGTAAAACCCTGATTCTTTCTCCAATTAGAAAATAATTCATAAGTGTTAAGTTCATGCCTATACATCTATACCACTAGGAGATTGTGAGAGAGCAGTGGTAGCATGGTTACCGCCATACTGGTAGAACCTCTCAGCTGTCGAGCGATAGTGCGGTGGATACCACCATACTGCAGGTGTCTTCTCACTAAGGTGTAGTAGTGCGGTGATACCCCCATACCACATAATTATTTTTTCTACCTGGCAGTAATGCGATTACTGCCATACCTTAGGAGCTTTCAACTTGTCTAGAGGTAGCACGGTATACCACCACCCTACGGGAGCCTATTGGTTGCATAGTAGTAGCACGATGTTTGTTGACTGTACGCGGACTTAGTTGACTGTTGAGGTGTACACATATTAGTAAAATTCATTTGCTGACTTGGAGGTGGCCGTTTGATGTTTGGGAAGTTTGACAGTTGCTCAACAGAGGAAACTAAACTGAACTGTTGGTATAGAGAATGAATCGGTTCATGGTTATTGCTATACATTGCAATGTATTGAAACTATGAGGGGTTTGATGGGTGAATGATCATTTAGTGTTCTTCTTTGTATGTTGTATATTCATTGTAATAGAGAGACATAATGAAGTGTGATCAGATTTGTTCTGTATGAGGTTGATCAGGGAAATGTTGCTACTGTGAGATTAATTATCTGAAAGGAGAGTTTGTAACTTGTATGTAATTTACTTACTATAATACAAGTGATTTTTCTTTGGTGTGGTTGGTTCTTCTCCCATAAGGGTTTTCCCACATAAATCTAGTGTTCAATTGTGTATGTGTTTATTTCTCCATTCTCGAATTCCTGTCATGTGCATCATAATGAACTATAGTTGCAAAATTTAAAGACATATTTGTATTCTTCTCTGAGGTTTGACATTAGGAGAGTTTGTTCCACACCTAAAGCTTTCCTTACAAAGGTAGCCTAGATCTAGTCCCATACACAAGTTCAAAAGGTGATTTTCTTATGGTCTTCTTTACAATGATTCTATTTTCCCAAAAGGCTAGTCTCAACTTGGAATCCCAAGCCTTTTTTGTTATTATCCAATATTATTTTTATGATCTTTAGGATGCTCTTGTTGCTAGATTTATCCTACCCATTTTCCTATGGATGATATGGTGAAGAATATGATATTACTTTACCATAGTATCAATCCCTTGAATTCATCTAACCTAAAGCACATCCCATCATTAGTTATAATTCTTGTTGGCACTATGAATCTGGTGATGATTTTTTTCAATAAAAAATTTGTTACAACCTTACTAGTTTCTTTCTTGGTAGGTATGGCTTCTACCCATTTTGTGAAGTAGTTTGTGGCTACTAATATCCATATGTGTCCACTAGATTTTTCTATGATCTATCCTATGAAATCAATCTCCCATTGGTGAAATGGAGCGTCAACTTGCAAAGGTCTTAAAGGCAATGCCCCTTGATACTTCAATTTCCCAGAAAACTTTTGACATGCTTCAAATTTCCTAGTATAATCATAGGCATAATTGAAAACTTTAGGCCAGTAGTAGCCTACTCTTAAAACCTTATGTGTAGTAGTTTTTACTGAGAAATTCCCTCCAAATACCCCTTCATGAACTTCCATAAAAAATATGTCTTGCTTGACTTTCATCTAGGCACAACCATATAACACCATACCTATTTTTCCAATAGAGGTCCCCTTCCATGAATACATACTTTGAAGCATGTAGTTTAAGTGTCCTTTTCTTGTTATCATTAAATCCTTCAGGAAATTTCATATGTTTAAGATAATACGCAATATCAGTGTACCATGGTGTGTCCTCAATACTAGTAATCATGCTATCTTCATTATTCAAATTGCACACTTCGGTAGCTTCAATATTTGTTTTAGCAATTAATTTGGATAGTACTTGTCCTCTTACAAGATTGGTGATTTGAAACTCAATGTCAAATTCTTGGATTCTATTTATACATCTACACCTATGGCTTGTTACTTCATTTTGTACAAACGCATATTTTACTACAACATTAGGTACATAAGCTAGTACTTTTGCTCCCACAAGATATGATCTAAATGCTTTGACAACTTTTACTAATGCATATGCCTATTTTTCTAAAATGTCATATTTTAATTCTACATTTTGGAGGGATTTTCTAAAGAAATAAATAGGTTGTTCATAGCAATCATAATTTTTTGTAGCATTACTGCTGCAATTGTGTGATAAGGCACAAATGAAAAGATTTGGAATGGTTTATTAAAATCAAGGGATTTTAGGACCGAGGATTCTTTAAATTCTCTTTTGATGGATACGAATGCATCTATGGCCTCAACTGTCTAGTCAATCTTTGCACCCTTCTTTAACATCTTTGATATTGGTTTCACGATCTCAACAAAGTTCGATATAAATCTTCTCACAAAATTAATTTTTCCAAAGAAGGATTGGATAGCCTTCACTTTCTTGGGAATTTTTATTTTATCAATAGCTTCTACCCTCTCAAGGTCAATCCTTACCCCTTCTTTGGACACTATGTGCCCTAATAGTTTCCCTTCTATGACTGCAAAGTGGCACCTTTTAGGATTTAAAGAGATGCCATATTCAATGGCTTTGATGAATTTTTTTTCCAGATGCTCAACATGGTCTTCTGATTTCTTGGAATATGCAGTGAGATCATCCTGGTATACTACCATTATTATATTAATTAGATTAGCAAAAGAAACATCCATGGCTCTTTAGAAAGTTGCCCCAACATTTGTGAGTCCAAATGACATTTTGACATATAAATATGTTCCCCATGGTGTGGTGAAGGTTGTTTTGTATTGTTATAATTCCTTAACCTTCACTTAGTTATAACTTGAAAATATATCCATCATAGATAGCAGCTCACATCCCATGAACCTCTGCAACATAGCCTCCATGTTTGGGAGTGGGTAGTTATCCTTAAGAGAGGATACATTCAAGTTTCAAAAGTCTACACATAGCCTTATGCCTCCATTTTTCTTTCTGACGGGTACTAAATTAGAGACCCAAGATGAATGTCTGATAGGCTTGATGATACCCCCTTCCCTAAGCTTCATAAGTTCCTCATGCATTTTAGGTTCTAAAGTAGGATTTATGGGTCTTTGTTTTGTATGAAAGGTTTTGCATCTGGTTTCAATGGGATCTCATGTTGGAACAATTCTTCCCTATATTCCTTTCATAATAAGACCATGTGAAGACATGCTTATATTTCCTTAATAATGCAATCAACATCTTTTTGTTTGTTGGGCTTATCTTTTTCCCAATGTATACCTTTTTTGGTGTCAATTTAGTGCCCAAGTTAATCTCTTCAATGTCTTCCCCTTTTACTGGAATTTGTTTCATAAGGGCTCGATCATTTCCATCAAACATCCTCTCTAATGCCACAAGTCCCTTAGGAATCTTGTTAGTCTTGAGTTGAACAACTTCCTTACCAAATACGGTTCGCTTTCCATATACTTCTTCCATAAATGCATTAAAATCAATTTCTTAGGCTTCATACTGGTCAATGCAATGTAAGAACTTAATCAAATCAGTATCATTATTAAAAACCTATTAAAAAGAGACACTACAAATGTTTTTTGGTGTTGTCATTGATGGAAACCTTAGTTGGTGATTGGATCCGCATGTCATCATTTGCTCATATCGACAGACAGATTGAAGGTAGCCAAGAAAAAATGAACATCTGACAGTTTTGTGTTCATTGATTTGCATGCAAATTTTTTGTTGTTATTTTGAGTTGTGGATCTCATGGGAGGTTTCTCAATGTATGTCTTGTGTTATCCAAAAATCTCAGTACCTTGTATCAAGTTTTGTGCAAGCCTAGAGATCCGGTTGGATATCCTTTTGTTCATTAGTGTTTTGTGGCTGACCCAGTTAATATAACGTGTTGTGGATATTCAATGAGTGTTTACTCAATATTTTTGTGTTCAGGAATTTTGATTTGGGTCTGAGCTAAGTTGTGGCCGACCATTGTGAATTTTCATTAAATATTATTCATAATTTGAGCAATCAGTTGTAAATATTTTTAAGTTTTATTGAAGCTGACATGTTGTGATTAGATTCTTAGTCATGGATATATATATAAATGATCAATTATATCATTTTGGTGTGTGAATAAGGTGTGTCAATGTGTATTGAAAATATCAAAAGGGTGATTGAGCGATTATGCAAAGTTTCACTTGTGCATTACAGATTTTGTGTTGCGAGTTAGAGTAGAGTAGAGTAGAAGTTCAGAATCAGTCAGAAGGATAGAAGATTGTCTATTGAACCTAACCAGAATTGTAATCAAGCATTTGTATACACTACTCTCTATTCATTCCTTTGGATCTAATCCAAATCTTTGTAAGGCAGTGTTCCTTTCTAGTTTCAGCAGTGAGCTTTAGGTAGTGTGCCTGAATGTAAGCGCATTCCCAAATTTCAATCTTTCTTTTGATTATACTGATAGAGCCCTCAAAAATTTTAGTATTTTGGGACCTTTTTTGATTAGTATTAACATGCCACATATAATCCACTGGTATGGGTTTAGGATTTTACTTTAATGACCTGATTCCCAATTGATTCGTGTATAACCTTTGGCATTATATTTTTACATTGACTGTCTGCCCCAGTTTCCGGTGATGTGAGTTTTATTCTGAGCCATTGTTATGCATTCATTACTGATACCCTTATTTAGGTTACCCAGTCATTATTAGCTACAAAGTGCTTTACTTCTTATAAAGTAGGGATTTAATCCTATTGATAACTTAGGTTCAAGTTATCCATCCTAAGGGTAAATCCTCATTGGCCTAGTCAAGGCCCTCTTTTATGAATAACTTCATTGCATGTGCAGGTTTGAAGAGCACCATATCATTGGATTTAATCTGGGCCATTCCCTGTTGGCTCACTGGTTTAAAGTAATGACAACTTAATTGTTGTGAGGTCATCGAAATGTTGACACGTGTGTGTGGGCCTAGCCATTCTGCTCCACTCCAATGCTTAGTGTTTTAAGATCAATGGTAGTAGTTGAAGGGTGAAAGACGATCTCCACCCTTCCTCGTTGGCTCATAGAAGTAAGATGTAGGCTCATTAAAAGCAACGAGACCCACAAGAAGCTGCCACGTATACCCTATGGCTATCGATGGGTGGATCCTGCAAGTATATTGAAGAGGTTCAGTCAAAGTGATCCTATTGGCTACTTGTCCAAGCTGTAACATTAGTCAAAATTCAAATTTCATTTGCTCAATTTGAGTCATTCAAGGAAGCCATTTCATCTGAAGATCAACGGTATACATTCAAAGCTATGAAGTACACTAGTTGTAGTTATTTTACTTCACGTGAGTGTGATGTAATGAATAAGGTGACCTATAAACAAATTCAATTGCCTTAGAAAATTGTGCATTCCATGAGTTCTTGCTAAATTGGGAATTGAAGACGTGTTTAGAAAGTTGTTAGTATGAAAAACATAGTTTTATGCTTTTTCAATTTCAAATTAGGGCATGCTTTCAATTTTCTTTCATTCTACTTTCAGATGAGTGCTTTTATTTTTTTTTCTTTTATCACCTTGAATTAGGGTTAACTTTGTCCTTAAGAGGTCATAACCCTATGAAATCAGCTAGAACTAGCATTCGTTCTGAATGTAATTAGGAGGTTGGTAGTTGAAATCATTCTCGTTAAAACCCTTGCACATGCTAAACCCATGGCTCCCAAAGTATAGATTGCCACCTCTTCGACCCAGTCTAGGTCATTCTCCCAAGTTGTAATTGACTTGCTTCCCTCGTCTACGAGTAAGAAACTAGAGGGAAAGGTTTTGTTCCATGGCCCCACTATAAAAGAGGGAGTGATATATAAGGCTTGCTTCATAAAGGGTGTTGAAACACCCTATTCTAGATGGCAGTTGTTCCAACCTTTGTTGAGGAACAAGAACCTCAAAGCCCTCTTAGTAATTCTTGGAGGTTTAATATGGGGAAAGTGATTGTTCCAATGTATACATGGATGTTGATCTTTTGAAAGATATTTCCTCGAGGTATGAACTAGTCTCCAAGGTTGTTAGGAATTTTGATGGAATAGTTATGGTGAGAATAGATAGAAAGGAAATTGAAATTTTTTTTGACATGCATGAGTGGAGTTATGATATGGTTCCCCTAGACATGGATGAAACTAGAAGAAACTACAACAATACCAAGGTGTTCATTAGAACAAGGATGTTTCCCCTACATATTGGAATGATAGGCACTGCGAAACACAAGAGGCAGATAAAAATTTATGACAAGGAACTTGATCCTTTCCCTATGAGCTACTTTGCTAGTTATTTCAAAAATATTGTGTATTCTCTATATCAAATCATAGGTGATACCCCGCCTGACACCTTGCAGAAAGAATATTGTTACCTAGCCACACATTTGCAATACCCACCATACATCATTGTCTATGATTATGGTACCTACCTAGTAGAGCATATTCGCAAAGGCCTAGTTGAGTTGAAGGAAGGAAAACCATGGGAAAAGTTCTCGTGGTATTGAATATTAATGCATATGTTTCTACATAGGGGATAGAAAGTCTTCAAAAAGGATATTAATTTAAGAAGAAGGGAAGAAGGCATTGACTTTCCTATTCAATGATGCACTTGAATTATGGACAAGGATGATAAGAAGTATAATTTTGTAATGTTTTGAAATGCTTTTGCATCCAGAATAAGGAAGTCCTTAATGGTTGATCCACCAAGAATTCCTAGAGAAATTCATGAGTTCTTGAGACCCATGGAGAGGATACTAGACTTGAACCTGAGTCATAATTGGGGAGACTTGATTTTGTATCCTGACAAGATAATCTTTAGAGCATATGGAAATGGGTTTGACCCCTATGTCATACCGAGGGATGTGCCTTTGAGCATAGGATTCCTTGAAATAATGAGACAGCTAGGAGCTTCACAAACAGTGCATCTACCTGATACAACAAGGAAATGATCATTCTTTCTAGAGTGGACTGTGTTTACTGATTCCATTCTTTATCTTATGCTTTGAGTCTAGGTAGTATATTTTGTTAAATATATGGTTGCTAAACATATCTGAATAATAATGGAGTTTTTCCAAGTCCATAGTCTCTCCATTTTGATAGTGTATATGAACTATTAATGAAAATTTTGATCAGGGATCACTTCAATAATTGTCAACCTTTTATATTTTTATATATGTTTTGGTTTTAGCTCTTGTTCATGGAATGAGTTAAAATGCTTGAGTCAAATCATGAATTCTTATGCATTTTCATTGGATTTGATAAGTATTCTATAGAATTTGGTTACACATTTGTGAGTTACAAGGTGATATGGCTTAGATCTTGAGTGTTCAAAATTAAACATACCTTATATTGCAATTTTCTCTAACTCTTGGCCCTTAGATAATGGCAATGATCTTAGTATCTTCAAGCCTTTCTCATGGTCCTAGTTACCTGACTTAAGAACAACCCTTTAAATAATCGTTGATCTATTTTATATTTTTTGTAGTTTGTATTGTCTTGAATTGTCAACTTAAGGTATATAATTCATCCAAGGAAGTGCCAATTTCTTGGGTAATTTCTTCTTATTAGTCATGAGTGAGAATGTATCTACTTGAATATGCAATGTGAATGTGAATTTTTTGAAGGTGTAATATAATGTACATTGTGCGACCACCCTCCTGGGTTTTGCAGAGCCTGAAGTGTAGGAGATAAAGCAATTGGTTTTGTATCTCATTCATTGGCCAACAATCTTGTAGATATTTGAGAATTGAGCCTATAAAACTCATAGGTATCTAGCAATATTTGATTGGTTCATCAAAAACAACCAACATAATGATGACTCTATTGGGAACGTAAGCTTTCACATTATTAGTTCTCCAAAATTCTTTATCATAGATCACTATAGTATATGGTGACATTTGTTCACAAAGTTAGTCAACATAGAAGCGTCCGCTAAAGTTAGCACAAATATTTTCCAAATAGTTTACCTAAGGTGTGCTACATTTCCCACCCATTCATTTTTAAAGCTTGTGTCCAAATTTCATACAAAGACAAGTCGTGTATGTCAAATTTTGTCTTATTTTCTAAAGATCTATTGAAATTTGCACAAAATATAGCAAAATTGCTAACAATTTGTCCCAAGGAACTTGGGTGGCGACTTTGACTTCTCTACACCAGTGTGAGCTGATATTTAAGGATATCAAAGAGGTGAAGAAGAAAATTACAAAGAAATCAAGGAAGGTGACAAACATTAAGAAGATTCAATCACAAATGAGAGGGACATGAGGCCACATGAAGAAACATCCAGAGCAAAAATTGGAAGGTGAATTATCTAGGAATGAGAACCTGTGTGGGAAATGGATAAAGGCAAAGGATGGAGGAAAAGGTAATTCTACACCTCACCCCACCCTTGAACATGAAGTGCATTCCAATTCTACTTCAGAATGTGAAAGAAATTTACTGAAATTTCAGTGATAACAATTATAATGAGAGGGGGGAAGTTTTTATGAAGTTTGTTGTAAATGATTATTCCCTAGACCTAGGCAGGGAAGCCATGGAGCAAAGAGAAAGGGATAGAATAGAGAGGGATAATGTTAGCACTAGGTGTGTTAGAGCTAAAGGATATATCACCCCAAATTCCCATGCTTATACCCCAATTCCCAATGATTTGCTAAATGGAGATGACTATTCCCCAAATCCTGACCCTATTCATATTAAAACTATTGTTGCATTCGATAGAGAGTCTATCTTACCAGATGAAGAAGAAGTGTTGAATGATATAAAATTGCTCAATTAGAGAGTTTCTAAATGCAATGTAAATAGGAAGAAGAGGGATAGTGAGAAGGAGAACAAAATTACGTATGTCATGATACAAAGGGACATGTTGAGAAGGAAAGTGGAAGAGATGGAGGCTTTGGACAAGTTGGTAGCCAAACTTGAGCAAGAGAATGAGCCAGTTGTAAGGGAGGTTGTAGGGAAAATCCCTGTAAATCCCACGACTGATGATATTGTTGTAGATACACAAAATAATAAGGCTAAAAGGAATACTGCCTCATCTAATCCTATTCCCCCTCCCAAAAATACAAAGTGTGAATCCCGTGAGGTTGATAAAGGGAAGTGACCTATGGGAGAGAAAAATGGAAATGAAGGGGTGAAAATTAATGAGGGGGTGCTTCCAAGAAGGATGCATCACAAGATGATCATGTCCCATTTCTAGAAAAATTGATGAAATAAAATGAGGAATTGGATAGGAAGATGAAGGAGATAGAGTTATAGGCTGTAAACAAAGAAATGGAGAAGAAGCTCAGCTTCTCAGGATCTACCTTGAAATACCTTGTCCCTAAGGTCAAGATCCCTCAATGTCATACATCCTCCTCAAGCCCCCTTCATAGTGACAAAACCTCAGCTACTAGTAACCTCTCTACTTCCTCTTCACAACCTGAAGGTAGAGCTAGGACCGTTCACTTCAATGATCAACATGATGCTCAACACAGGAGATCTGGATATAATCATGAACAAAAAGAGGCAATGACAACCATGATGAAGAAGAATGATCTACTGTGAGAATATTATTGCATAATGATAGATATAGACAACTATGTTTTGAAAATATTGTAGGATACCCTAGTCCAGTATTAGACAATGCCAGGAAGCATGTGCCCAAGTTTACCGAAAACAATGCTCTCAGTGGGGAAGATCATTTGAACGCTTTTCATATTTTTATAGAAGACTTTGAATTATGGGATGAGGATGTAGCAATGAAGTACTTTATGAAATCCTTGAAAAAAGATGCAAGGGATTGGTATAGGAGCTTGCTTGACGCAAGTATTGATTCCAAGGATTCATTCTTCCAAATTTTTAGGGAGCAATACGGAGACCAAACCGACCCATGGTTTAGGTTGAATGAATTTAACAATATCACAAAAGGACACAATGAGATGGTTATTGAATTCAATCTAAGATTCCAGAAGGAAATGAATAAAGTCCCCAGATTCCTAAGACCTAATGAGAGAGCATATTTGCTTGTATACTATAATACATATGACTCTAAGATGTGTTATTTTCTTAGGGACAAGAATCCCTAGTATTTGAGGGAAGCCTACAAGATGGCATTGAATATTGAAAATAATAGGAGGGAATCTGGTAAAGCTGGTAAGAGAGATGACTCAAGGCCCTCCAAGAATCAAAAGGACCAAAATAAGAAAGCAGTAAAACCCACAGCCCTAGATGAAAATTTGGATAAAGTCTTAAATATATTGCAAAATTAGGTGAAGAATGATAAATATAAGTTCCAAAGGAACGAGAGGCCTCCTAGGCTTCAAGATTATCCTTACCATATGAATTGGCATAATGGGAAGCCAACTTATAATAATCAAAAGAACTCTCAAGCTACGCCTGGCCCTTTACATAAAAATACAACAAATGTTGTTGAAGACTTACCATAATGTGGGGTATGTGAGATGCCTCACTCATCACAAAAATGTGTAGTTGCAAGGTCGGTTGAAGATACCCAAGATGATCACAGGGAGCCTGATTCTCCTCAAAATCCAGATAAAATTGTAAATGTATTCATGACCAAGTCAAACTTTGAATGTAACGACTATTCTTCCAGTGATGATGTTGACATCGCTGATGTGGAAGCTCAAAGACATGAAGCAAGCCTATATCATCAACACGTCCTTTTTGATGAGGAAAGGTATGATGAGTACATTGCCTACAATCTTGAAGCATGTAATTTTTCTTTCAGGAGGTCGCTTAATGAGAAAATAAAGAAATACACAATTGCATTGTCTACTAGAGCTCAAGCAAGAAGTGATCTCCAATTGAGGAATAGGGTAGTGAGTGGTGACCAAGGTCACCAAGGGGGAACGTTCATTAAAGAGAAAAAATCAAAGAATAAAAAAGTCAAGAAAGATAATAAGAAGGAAGAAACTAAACCCAAAGAAGCTAAAGAAATAAAAATTTGGGAAAAGAAGGGTAGCAAAACAAAATCCACTGCTGAAGTTACACACAAAGATTTGAAAGAAAAAGAGTAAAAGACTATTGTTGAGAAAGATGACAAGCAAGTTGAAAAGATAATTCCCCAAGAAATAGTATTTCTAGAGATACCGAGTTATTCTCCTATTGATATGTTTCAAGTCCTATCTCAAATCCATCTCACAGTCCCATTCCTTGAAATGATGAGGATTGACGATCATAAAAACAAAATAGTGGTTTTCATCAACATTATTGTAGGAGGAAGCAAGCACAAGGCATAGGCTGATTTACCTGACACAAGTAATGGTCAAGAAAAAGGTGCTAAACTAGAGGAAATTTTCATTGAGAACCTTGAGATCTACTTAGGAACTACCATTACTGCAAACCCAAGTCTGGTCAATACTTTATTTTTGAGTTTGATAATTGATGGAAAGATACTCAAAAATTGTATGATAGATTTAGGTAGTTCAAACAATGTCATGCCTGTTAAGATAATGGAGGAAATGGGCTTGAAAGGTTATAGTACATATGGAAAATGTTATTCCATGGACTCTAGATAAGTCATTGTCATTGGTGTAATCTATGAGGTCCCATATAGATTGGCCGCATTCCCTAAAAATGAGCTAGTTATGAGTGTCATAGTTGTGGTTATTCCACCAAAATATTGAATGCTGCTTTATAGAAAATGGTGTTCTTCCATGGGAGGAAGTATGCAATGTGATCTATCATTTGACACCTTCTTAATTAATCAAAATGATATTAAAATAGCCTGAGAATCTAGATTCCAACATATGATTGAGCATGTTGAGGATCCAAAAGAACCCCCAATAATTAAATTTGTAGATACTGGCACAGACACTTTCCGGGTAGAAGTGGAGCAAGAAGAAGAAGTCAGGTCTTCCCCAATTGTTAGAGAAGTCTTGCAAGCACCACATGAAGATAATCTATGGATGCTTTATTTTGATGAAGCCTATTCAAAAGAGGGCTCAGGTGCTGGAGTGATAATAATCTCCTCCCAAGGTAAGACTTTCAAATACTCCTTTTTACTACAGTTTGCATGTACAAATAATGTTGTAGAGTATGAAGCCTTATTACTTGGTTTGAAGTTAGCCTCCAAACACGGGATAAAATTGTTGAAAGTATTCAGGGATTTTGAATTAGTAGTCTCTCAAGTCAGATCAATATTTGTCACCAAGGACAAAATATTGAGATAGTATAGGAATAAGCATTGGGATACTATCAAGGAATTTGATGCCTTTGGAATAGACTGGATAGAAAGAGGACAAAATGTCACAACAAACTTGCTAGATAATATTGCAATTAAGCTTGATGATGTAACCTTTGATGGTGTCTCACGAATTGAGGTAAAGACAAGACCTATTGTACCTAACAACATTTGCAATTGGTAGGTCTTTAATGATGATAATGAATTTTTGAGATTCTTACATTTTGTTGATCATTAAGAGAATTAGGAGGTTTACTTTAGGTCATATGTGGTGGAATTTGATGGAAAGGATACACTATTTGGTAATGAAGTCATCCAATTGAAGACCAATAAAATTCCCAAGGGACACATTGCACTCGAAAGGGTCTTTGATGGCCTTGATATACCAAATGCAAAACAAACCAGTGCACATAAGGAAGACTTGGAGGAAATAAACTTGAGAACAGAAAATGATCCTAAAAAGGTATACATGGGGAAGAGGATGAAGCCATATGTGAGGACAATGTTAATTGCACTACTGTGAAAATATAGACATGTGTTTTCCTGGTCCTATGATGATTTGAAAGCTTACAAGGAGGATTTGTTTCAACATGAGATCCCTTTGAAGCCAAACACAAAACCATTCAAGAAAAAAAGAGGCATATTAACCCTACCTTAAGGACTAAAATGCAAGAGGAACTCGCTAAGTTGAGTGATGTAGGAATTATTAAACCTATAAGACACTCATCATGGGTGTCAAATCTAGTTCTTGTCAAAAAAAAGAATGGCGACTTAAGATTATGTGTGGATTTCAGGAACCTCAATGTTGCATCATTGAAAGATAACTATCCCTTACCTAACATGGAAGCAATGCTACAAAAGGTGACTAGTTGTGAGCTATTCTCTATGATGGATGGATTTTCTTGGTACAACCAAGTCATGGTGAGAGAATTGGAACAGTACAAAACAACATTTACTACACCTTAGGGAACTTATGTTTATTTAAGGATGCCCTTTGGTCTAGTAAATGCTGGTACCACTTTTCAGAGAGCAATGGATGTGGCTTTCATTGATTTCTTAGACCTATTTTTGGCTATTTACTAGGATGACTTACTTCCCATAGTAAGAAAGAAGAGGATCATTGTTCACACCTTGAGAAAATATTCATTAGAGCCTTGGAATATGGTATTTCACTAAACCCCGAGAAGTGTGCCTTCAAAGTTAAAGAAGGAAATCTAGTAGGGCATATTGTATCAAATGATGGTGTCAGGATTGACCCTGAGAGAGTAGCAGCTATAGACAATATTACACCACCAAAGAATGTCAAAGGGATTCAGTCATTTTTTGGGCAAGTGAATTTTCTGAGGAGGTTTGTGAGTAAATTTGCACAGATAGCTAGGCTGATCTCAAAGATGCTTAAGAAACGAGAAAAGGTGGACTGGTTGGGAAGAGCCTCTTAAAGCCTCTCAAGCCATCAAAGATGCTATTAAAGCCGCATCTATCTTGAAAGCTCCCAATTATACTAAGCCATTTCAATTGTTTACATTTGCTTCTTTCCATACTATAGCAGGAGGATTATTGCAAAATAATGATGAAGGTTTTGAACAACCTATTGGCTTTTTTAGTAGATCCTTGTAGGCAACTGAACTCAAATATGATACCACCGAGAAACAATGATATGCCTTAGTTAAGGAAGTTAATAATTTCAGAACATATTTGACTGGCACAATTTTTGTGGCCTATGTACCAAGTGCCGTAGTTAAGGATATTTTTACTCAATAGGAGACTACAAGTAGGAGATGTAGATGGATAAATTAGATCCAAGAGTTTAATATATATATTTAGATTACAAAGTTGGTTAGAGGCCAAGGATTGGCTAAACTCATGGCTGAAACTAATTTGGAGGCCAATCAGATCAATGAAGTTGAACAAGAGAACATTACTCCTATCTATGATATGGAAACATGTGGGTGGTATATAAGGATCGTGGAATATCTCCAAACTATGAAATTCCCTGATGGTATGCCAAACAGTGAGAGAATAACTTTAAAATTGCAAGGAATTAGGTATGTCATCATTGATGGTGAACTCTGGTGAAGGATCCTAGAGGGTGTGCTTCTCAGATGTGTGCATGGCGACCAAGTGGAAGATTTATTAATTGAAATACACAAGGTTGTATGTGGAGGTCACTATATGGCTAAGACCACCTCAAATAAGGTATTGAGGGTAGGTTTCTAGTGGCCCACAGTATTCAAAGATGCACATAGACTTGTAAAAAAAATTGATGCCTATCAGAGATTCACAGGAAAACTAAAGTTCTCATGTAGCCTACCTCTCAGGCTAGTTTCAGCCCCAACCCCTTTTTAGTAGTGGGGTATTGACTTTATTGGAGATATGGCAGTGAAATCCAATAGAGGACATGCCTAGATCCTAGTTGCCATTGATTACTTCATGAAATAGGTTGAAGCCATTCCCACTAAGAAGGCAACTATTAAAGTTGTCATTGATTTTCTAATGAATAATATTTTGAGTAGGTTTAGTGTTCCTAAAAGAATTGTTTCTGACAACGCCATGTGTTTCAGATCTGATGAATTTGTAGATTTTTGTAACCAACATGGCATAAATGTGTCCTACTCATCCACATACCATACCAAAGGGAATGGACAAGCTGAGTCCAACAATAAGAGCCTTTTGAAGATCATCCAATGGGTCCTTGAGAAGAATAAGAAAGCCTGGGATTTGAAATTGCAACTAGCTTTGTGGGTAGATAGAACCACATACAAGAAGGCTATTGGGAACTCTCCTTTCAACTTGGTGTATGAGGTAGAGGCCAGGATACAACACAACAATTTGATGAAAATGTTTAAGTTTGTACATGAATATGATACTAATAGCTGTGATGAGATGCAAAACAAGATGGATGAACTAGCCGAGCTTGATGAGATGAGGAGAGAAGCTCACAAGAAGAATGAGAAAATGCAGCTTGAAGTTAAATATTTGAATGAAAAAAGAGCCATCTAGAGAAAATTTGAGGTAGGATTTACAGTGTTGATGTGGAATGTGAGATCGGAGGATAAAGGAAAGCATGGGAAGTTTGATCCTTTATGGCTTGGATGTTACTTAATCACAGACATTCATGGGGAAGATTCTTACTTCCTACAATCACTCTCAAGTGAATTTCTAGAATTTCCAATACATGGACAGTTCCTAAAACCCTATTTTTCTTGAAATAGGTTTTATTTCCATGTACAGTGTATAATCCTATAAATCTTGTACATAGGGTTTGGTGTGTTTTCTTTCTACTATGTCTTCTTGCTTTGTCTGGGCAAGCTCTTGGTTTTTTGAATTCCTTTGTGTTTGGTGTGCTTCACCAAGAGATCTGTTTCTTGCTATACCCACTAGGGGTATGCATCCCTGAGCATGAGCCACTGATAGAGCCCTCAATTTCTTTTGTATTTTGGGACCTTTTGTGCTTGATATTAACATGTCACATATAATCCACTATTATGCATTTAGGGTTTTACTTTAATGACCTGATTCCCAATTGATTCTTGTATAACCTTTGTTGTTATATTTTTACATTGACTATCTATCCTAGTTGTTGGTGATGTGAGTTATATTCTGAGCCATTGTTATGCATTCATTATTGACCCCCTTGTTTAGGTTACCCAGTCATTATTAGCTGGAAAGAGCTTTAATTCTTATAAATCAGGATTTAATATTTTCCTATTGATAACTTAGGTTCAAGTTATCCATCTGAAGGGTAAATACTAGTCGACATAGTCAAGGCCCTCTTTTATGAATAACTTTGTTGCATGTGCAGGTTTGAAGATCACTAGATTGTTGGATTTAATTTGGGTCATTCCTCGTTGGCTCACTGGTTTAAAGTAATGACAACTTAATTGCTATGAGGTCAGTGAAATGTTGACATGTGTGTGTGGGCCCAACCGTTCTGCTTCACTCTAATGCTCAGTGTTTTAAGATCAACGGTAGTGGTCGAAGGGTGAAAGATGATCTCCATTGTTCCCCACTGGCTTGCGGAAGTAAGATGTAGGCTCATTAAAAACAATGAGACCCTTGAGAAGCTGCCACATACACCCTACGACTATCCATGAGTGGAGCCCACAAGTATATTATTGAGGTCCATTCAAAGTGATCCTATTGGATACTTCTCCAAGCTGGAATAGTAGTGAAAATTCAAATGTCGTTTACTCAATCTGAGTTCTTCAAGGAAGCCATCTCATCTTAAGATCAACAGTATACATTCAAATCTATGAAGTACGCCCGTTGTAGTTTTTTTACTTCATGGGAGTGGGATGTAATGACTAAGGTGACCTATAAACTCATTTAATTTCCTTAGAAAATTGTGCATTCCATCAGTTCTTGCTAACTTGGGAATTGAAGATGTGTTTAGTGCAATACAGAGAATTGAAAGAAGAAATTCACAGAAATCATCATGGCTGATATTAGGGTTCATCACAATTGAAAGTTGTAAGTACAACAAATGCAATTTTATGCTTTTTCAGTTTTGAATTAGGGCTTTCTTTCAATTTGCTTTCATTATGCTTTTAGACGAGTTCTTTTATTTGTTTTGCTTTTATCACTTCGAATTAGGGTTAACTTTGTCCTTAAAAGGCCATAACCCTATGAAATTGGCTTGAAATAGCATTCGTTCTAAATCATAGGTTGTAATTAGGAGGTCGGTAGTTGAAATCCCTCCCATTAAAACCCTTGCAAATGTTGAACCCATGGATCCCAAAGTATAGATTTCCACCTCTTTGACCCAGTCTATGTCATTCTCCCAAGATGTAATTGACTTGCTTCCCTCATCTATGAGTAAGAAACCAAAGGGAAAGGTTTTGTTATGTGGTACCACTATAAAAAGAGGGAGTGATAGATAAGGCTTGCTTCATAAAGGATGTTGGAACACCCTATACTAGATGGTAGTTGTTCCAACACTGGTTCTGGAATAGGAACCTCAAAGCCCCTCTTAGTAATCCTTGGAGGTTGGATATGGGGAAAGTGATTGTTCCCAATGTATACATGGATGTTGATCTTTTGAAGGATATTTCCTCAAGGTATGACCCAGTCTCCAAGGTGGTCAGGAATTTTGATGGAATAGTTATGGTGAGGATAGATAGAAAGGAAATTGAAGAGATTTTCAACTTGTATGAGTGGAGTTAGGATATGGCTCCCCTAGACATGGATGAAATTAGAAGACAATACAACAGTAACAAGGTGTTCATTAGAACAAGTATGTTTCCCCTCCATACTGGAATGACAGGCAATGGGAAACACAAGAGGTAGATAAAAAATGATGACAAGGAACTTGAGCCTTTCCCTATGAGCTACTTTGCTAGTTATTTCAGAAAGACTGTGTATTCTCTATATCAAATCATGGGTGATACCCTGCCTGAAACCTTGTAGAAAGAATATTATTTCCTTGCAACACATTTGCAACACCCACCATACAACATTGTTTATGATTATGGTACCTACCTGGCAAAGCATATTCACAAAGGCCTAGTTGAGTTGAAGGAAGGAAAACCATGGGTAAAGTTCTGGTGGTATTCAGTATTAATGCATATGTATTTGCATAGGGGACAAAAGGTCTTCAAAAAGGATATTACTTTAAGAAGGGAAGAAGGTGTTGACTTTCCTATTCAATGTTGGACTCAAATTCTGGACAAGGACAACAAGTATAATTTTGTAATATTTCGAAATGATTTTGAATCCAAAATAAGGAATTCCCTAATGGCTAACCCACCAAGAATTCCAAGAGAAATTCATGAGCTCCTGAGACTCATGGAGAGGAAACTAGACTTGAACCTGAGTCATAATTGGGGAGACCTAATTCTATATCCTGAGAAGAAAATATTTAGAGTCTATGTCAATGGTTTGGACCCCTATGTCTTGTCGAGGGATGTTCCTTTGAGGATAGGATTCCCTGAAATCATGAAACAACTAGGAGTTTAACAAACAATGCATCTACCTGATACAAGGAAAGGATCATTCTTTCTAGAGTGGACTGTGTTTGTTGATTTTATTCTGATGAAGGGAGCATGGAATCAAATAGTACATCTGCTGGTAGCTTATAAATTGATGACTATGCACTTGAGGAATCATGACCCTGAGGGCTTCATTAGTAAATTGAAAGTAGATAAAAAATGGGTGTTTTTGTGCATGATTTTGATTATCCTGAGGATGTCATCAGGAACCTTTTCAACTTTGAAGAACAAGATGAAAGGAAAGAAAAGTATCTTTATTATAAGAAGATGATGGAAGCCAAAAGGAGGAAGAATCCCAACTATGACCCTTGTCCAAACATACGTAGTGAATTGGGTAAAGTCATGTATGTTATGGAAAATTTTGAGAGTGTGGTTGGTATGCTAAGGGAACAACGAGAAGTTGCATATAAAGGAAAGGAAAGGGTGGTAGAAGAAGATGCTAAGGTAACTCTAGAAGAGATACCTACATACCAACCACCCAAACAATTAGAATTTATTCAAGGAGGAAGAAATTTGTGGAGGAAGAACAAAGCCTGCTACCCCCTGTCAATGTTGAAGGATCAAAATTAGATTCTCATGACATTATATCACCAACAGCACCCCCACAAGCTCTAGTACCCATAATTGATCTTGATCCATCCTCTGAAGATCTTGTTCCTCCTGAGCATCCACCTCTAAAGAAGGACTGATGTTAAACAAATGGTTGAGTACTCTGATACAGATAAGGATAACATCTTCGTCACTCCTAAATATATGTAGATAGAAATGCCTCCTCCTGAAGGAGCAATTTCTTCGAGTCAGGATAAAGTAACCTCAGATTGGGGAAGCTTGATATTAATGGTTTAAACACTATAGCTGATTTGAGAGTTGTGGCTTGTAAAGTGTTTATGGAATATGATTCCTTCATTGAAACATCTACATTTCAAGATTTCTAGTGGAAATATGAAACTAATGAATATGCAGAGAAAATAGCCACTAAAAGGAGTTTTCATCCAAAATTTCCTAAGACGGTCATCTAGGAAAATGTGAGAAGCATTATGAAAAATGAATTTTAGAAGATTAATGCCCAAACTGGTAGAGAAATTGTAAAGAAGAGTGGTGTGCTGTTGCTACCAGAATGGAGCATTGCTAATGCTATTTTCCTAGATGTCATAAGGAGGGCAGAGAGGCCTATGTTGCAAACAAAAGAAGAGTTGGAAATGACACTTTGAGGTTCAACATTTAGTGATGATTTGGATGAATTGGCAATATGGTCACTATCTATGGGATCTAGGAAACCAGTCCTTGTAGAACCATCAGATTTAAGTGGACACTTACTTGTGAAGGGAGTTATGGATACCCTGGCTTTAGAAGCAGCTGATATGGCTATTAATGTTTCTAGGTTCACTAAAGTAACTATGGAAAGTCTCACCTTGGAGAGAGATGATTTCAGAAATAAATATCATGGGTTTCTCAATGAATATGACAATAGTTAGGGGAGGATGGTTGTGTTAGAAACTAAGGTAGCATTTTATAAGCAAATAAGAGAGGTACAAAGAGAAAATGAACAGCCTGTTTCAAGTCACATACCTCCCATGTCTCTAGTTGCATCTTCCCAACATTCACCTCTAAACCAATCCTTGGTAGTGGTGCCATATAATTCGGGATAGGGATCACTTTCAATCAAGGAATTGAGCCAACCAGGTCCTAGCTCATCCCCTAAACAAATGAGGGAGTAGCTTCTTTTACAATTTGAAACATATAAGGGGTTCTTGGAGAAAACTCAAGGCACAATGTATGAAAATATATCAAAGATTGTTCATACTATTTTGAAGCATTTGAATGAGAAGATTCAGGCTAGACTTAATAGTGTGCATGAAAATTATGCCCTGTTGATGTGAGCAATGAGATTGTCCCATAGGGTTAAAGAATTAGCCATGCCAATATTAAACAAGTGGGTCCCAAGAGATGAGAGATTAAAATTAATATTAGTGGGAGCTAGTGAGCATGAGGATAGGTATCCCCATGTGCTTCCAACTTTTACATTTGTGTGTGAGTTGAGTGAGAAAAAGTTTCAAGGATACATTGCTCCTTTGGAGAAAAAGATAAGAGAATTAATAGCTCAATATGACTTTATAGATTTGTCCCAATTTCCAGACATCTAGGTCACTAATTATGAATTGAAACCATGGAAAGTATGGAAAAGAGAAATGGATGAAGTTATTGATTCCTAGGTGAAGGAAAATTGCAAGGAAGTTGATATTAATGTCTTTAATGATCCTTTGGAGAAATTAACATTTCTTGTTTGTTTTCTGGAGGATTTTGATAGAGAGTCCAATGTTGTGGTAACCAAGTACTCCCCATACAAGAAGAATCTAAATAAAGTTATCAAGTTCAATTGGCCTTCTGATGAGGAATATGAAGATGGGGAAGAGTCTTTATTGGAAAATTCAGTTTGTGAATATGGATGTGGAACATATACTAGGTCAAGTATAGTACAGGTCTGGCCTTAGAAGTTATAATGTATAAAACATATGTTTCATAGGAAAATATCAGCTATTGATGAAGTGGAAAGTTGACTGGGATGCTAGCTCACCTTTTTGGTCCACATCATTTTTTCATCTTGTTCAATGAAATGGACGTACTGCTATGGAGAATTTTATTCTTTTTGACATGTTCTTTTGAGAAGACAAAGTTGATCCTTATAACAAATGTAAATAATCTTTGTCTCATATGTATTCCCTCCATTATGTAGAACACAAATATAACTAAATTGGGAATATGTCTTATAGCGGTCCAATGATAATGTGACATGTGTACATCTAGCTTGAAGCTTGTTTTTGCTCCATTGTTCTATAAAAGGGAATTCAGGGCCTTTTGTGTGGGTCTTTTGCTGAATTCTAGAGTTGAATCATGAAATTAAGAGCACCGAGCGAATATATTGAGTCTTTATCTTATGCTTTGAGTCTAGGTAGTAGATTTTGTTAAATATATGGTTTTTTAAACATATCTAAATGATAATGGAGATTTTTCAAGTCTGTAATCCCTACATTTTGATAGTGTATATGAATTACTAATGAAAATTTTGATCAGGGAGAACTTCATTAATTTTCATCGTGTTATATTTTGATATATTTTTTGGTTCTAGCTCTTGTTCATGGAATGAGTTAAAATGCTTAAGTCAAATAATGCATTCTTATGGATTGTCATTGAATTTCATAAGTAGTTTGTAGAATTTGGTTACAAATTTGTGAGTTACAAGGTGATATTGCTTAGATCTTGAGTGTTCAAAATTAAACATACCTTATATTGCAATTTTCTCTAACTCTTGGCCCTTAGATAATGGCATTGATCTTAGTATCTTCAAGCCTTTCTCATGGTTCCAGTTACCTAACTTAAGAACAACCCTTTAAATAATCATTGATCTATTTTATATTTGTTATAGTCTATATTGTCTTGCATTCTCGACTTAAGATGTATAATTCATCCAAGGAAGTGCCAATTTCTTGGGTAATTTCTTCTTATTAGTCATGAGTGAGAATGTATTTGCTTAAATATGCAATGTGAACATGAATTGTTTGAAGGAGTAATATAATGTAAATTGTGGGACCACCCTTTTGGGAGAGCCCGAAGTGTAGGAGATAAAGCAATTGGTGTTGTATCTCGTTCGTTGGCTAGCAATCTTGTAGATATTTGCGAATTGAGCCTAGAAAACTCATAGGTATTTGGCAGGATCTGATTGGTTCATCAAAAACAACCAAAATATACTCAGATCATATTGTGGATTGGCCATCCACTGTGGTTTTTCCCCTAATAGGGTTTCCACTTAAAAATCCTTGTGTTATGGTGTTGTGGTTGTTTTCTTTTTGTTCATGCATATTTATTTTGGTTGAATGTTTTAAGTGGGTTAAAGATTAGAATAATAAAGTTAATTTTTGTGGAACATTGATTCACCCCCCCTCTCAATGTTGCTTATTTCCAACAATTGGCATCAAATCTAGTTCATTGAAATAAGTCTAACAACTTGGGGAGATCTTGGAAAGTGTTTTCAATGGATACAAGTTGTCCTCAACAACAAATTTTTGTGGCCCTAGATGATCTTGACCAGTCAAAATCTAAGAACCAAGAATTGTAGGAAAATATTGAGAATGTAGATAAATTCATTCAGTCTTCAAAAGAAAATCAATGAATCACGGGAGGAAAGAAAGGAATTATGTGATTAGCTTAAGCAGAAGAATAGAAGCATGGAAGATGAACAACTGAGTCATGCCTTGAAGGAGAAAATAGAAGAATGTGAAACTTTCTCCAGAGAAAATGTTGCCCTGAAGTGTGAGATGGAATCTATCATGAGAAGACATCTTATATTTCCTTAATAATGAAATCAACATCTTTCTGATTGTTGGGCTTATCTTTTTCCTAATGTATACCTTTTTTGGTACCAATTTAGTGCCCAAGTTAATCTCTTCAATGTCTTCCCCTTTTACTGGCATTTATTTCATAAAGGATCGATCATTTCCATCAAACACCCTCTCTAATGCCACAAGTCCCTTAGGAATATTGTTAGTCTTGAGCTGAACAACTTCCTTTCAAAATACGGTTTTCTTGCCATCTACTTCTTCCACAAATGCATTAAAATTAATTTCTTGGGCTTCATACTAGTCAATGCAATGTAAGAACTTAATCAAATTAGTATCATTATTAAAAACCTATTGGCAAGAGAGACTGCAAATGTTTTCTGGTGTTGTCATTGATGGAAACCCTAGTCGGTGATTGGATCCACATGTCAACATTTGCTCATACTGGCAGACACATTGAAGGCAGCCAAGGAAGAACAAAACATCCGACAGTTTTGTGTTCATTGATTCACATGCAAATTTTTTGTTGTTATTTTAAGTTGAGGATCTCATGGGAGGTTGCTCAATGTATGTCTTGTGTTATCCAAAAATCTCAGTGCCTCGTATCAAGTTGTGCACAAGCCTAGAGATCTGGTTGGATATCCTTTTATTCATCAGTATTTTTGGCTGACCCAGTTGATATAACGTGTTGTGGATATTTGAGGAGGGTTTACTCAAATGTTTTTGTGTTCGAGCATTTTGACTTGGGTCTAAGCTAAGTTGTGGTCAACCATTGTGAATGCAAATTAAATATTATTCATAATTTGAGCCATCAGTTGTAAATATTTTTAAGTTTTATTGAAGCTGGCATGTTGTGATTAGATTCTTAGTCACGGATATATATAAATGATCAATTATATCATTTTGGTGTGTGAATAAGGTGTGTCAATGTGTATTGCAAATATCAGAAGGGTGATTGAGTGATTATGCATAGTTTCACTTGTGCATTACATATTTTGTGATGTGAGTTAGAGTAGAGCAGAGAAAAAGTGCAGAATCAGTCAGAAGGACAAAAGATTGTCGAATAAGCCTAAACAAAACTATAATCAAGCATTTGTAGATGCTACTTTCTCAGTTCATTCCTTTGGATCTAATCCAAATCTTTGTAAGGCAGTGTTCCTTTCTATTTTGAATAGTGAGCTCTAGGTAGTGCACCTAAATGTAAGTGCATTCCCACATTGTAATCTTTCTTTTGAGTATATTGATAGAGCCCTCACAAATTTTAGTATTTTGGGACCTTTTGTAATTGGTATTAACATGTCACATATAATCCACTAGTATGGGTTCAGGATTTTTCCCCTAATAGGATTTCCACATAAAAATTCTTGTGTTATGGTATTGTGGTTGTTTGCTTTCTATTCATGCATATTTCTTTTGGTTGAATGTTTTAAGTGGGTTAAATATTAGAATAATAAAATTAATTTTTGTGTAACATTGATTCACCCCCCCTCTCAGTGTTTCTTATTTCCAACAATTGGTATCAAAGCTAGTTCCTCGAAAGAAGTCTAACAACTTGGGGAGATCTTGGAAAGTGTTTTCAATGGATACAAGCAGTCTTCAACAACAACTTCTGGTGGCCCTGGATGATCTTGACCATTTAAAATCTAAGAACTAGGAATTGCAGGAAAGTCTTGAGAATGTAGAGAAATTCATTCAGTCATTGAAAGAAAATCAATGAATCAAGGGAGAAAAGAAAGGAATTATGTGATCATCTTAAGTAGAAGAATAGAAGCATGGAAGATGAACAACTAAGACATTCCTTGAAGGGGAGAAAACAAAAGAATGTGAAAATTTCTCCAAAGAAAATGTTGCCCTAAAGCATGAGATAGAATATATCATGATGAGAATGACCAAGGAAATTGAAGATAGAAATAAGAATGAAGAAAAGCTTGCTCAATCCTTGAAAGAAAAATCTAAAGAATGCAGTCGATTGGACAATGAATTTGAACAATCTAAAAACAATGAAGAAGTTCTTGAAAAATAGCTTGATGATCCCAGAAATGAACTTACTTCTTCAAATGAGTATAAGGATAAATTCAAAGCTAGCTCAACCAAGCTTGATGAACTTATCAAAGGTCAGAGGACTGATGGTGACAAGTGAGCTCTTGGTTATGAAGAAGGAGAAAGTTCCAAATCTGGAAAAGGGAGATTCAGTCAAGGAAATCGGATGAATGGAGCTAGAAGGAATCTGGTAAGACAACCAAATGCTCAAAGATTCAATGGTTATTATTTTACTTGCAATAAATTTGGTCATTTGGCTTCTTAGTGTAGAAGCAAGATGAATCCAAGTGGACCATCATTCTCAGGTTAGTGCTTTAATTGTAATAAGTTTGGTCATAAGTCAAATGAATGCAGAAATGTGATGAAAAACCTTCATAGAGATGTCAGATGCTATGCATGCAATAGACTTGGGCATATTGCTAACTAATGCAGATCAAGGAAAAAATAGTGGAATAGTAGGTCTAGATAGAGAAATGTTGTGTTACAACTGCAACAAATTTGGTCACACTGCTAGATTCTATTAGAGCAGAAGAGGTCTAGTAAAAAAACATGTAGCAGGATGTTAAGGGAAAAGGTAAAGTCACTATAGATGTGATCAAGAGGAAAATGTACAAGAAATGGGTGAAAAAGAATCCCTTTGTTGAAGCAAATGTGCCAACACCAGAATCTACTTCTGGTAATTCCTCTGGAAATTAGATTTAGGCCTTTGGCCTAGGGGGAGTTGTCAAGAAAATCTCTTAACCCCCTATTGGTAATTGACACTAGAATGTGGATTAGTCTAGTAAGTGCATAAATGCTTTTTAGATGTTGTTCAACCAATTGGAGGAAGTATTGTATAGTATTGGAGATCCATAGAAGAATTATCTATCATACTACATGGAAATAGGGTAATCGAATGAGTTACGGTAAAAGCATTTATTGCAACAAAAAGGGTTAGGTTTGTGAATGATAAAAAGTCATTTTTATCGCTCATTTGTCACTTTGCATTTTGGAAGTTTGGGGAGCTCTGGGGAAAAATTTGCTAAACTGTAGCGAGATTCAAGTGTGAGGAAGATTGAACGATCAAACCTCGATTTGATGAAAAGGTATTTATCAAAAAAACCTATGAATTTGTGAATTTTTGAAAATGGCCACTCCATTAGTAGTTGAAGTCAAGGATAGAACCCGTTTGAATTTCAAGTGGCATCCTTTTAAGTCTATTGAGACCAAGCCCCTTGGTGCATTTTTGTCTATACCATAAGGTGTCTTGCATACTAAAGACATTAGGGATTACATTCATGCCAATATTGAAGAGTTAGGGAGCTCACAAATGCTGAATTTGTATTCCAACCATATAATTGGAGAGGACTTCACTGTTAAGCTAGAATACAAAACCCTAGAAGAGAAGAAGTTCACACAGTTTGTGAAATTCCCCATATTTAAGGAAAATGAATGGGTGCGATATATTTTGAAATGAGTTCATGCTAAGTTCATGTTGTTGAATATACCTTTTAAGATTATGAAAGAGGCTATAAGTTTTGTCACAGGTCAAAATTCCTTTGGTGGACGGCTAATCTTGAAATCTGTAAAGAGTTAGATGGTTACTGATGTAACAGGTGCAAAATTTGATAGAAGGGAAATGAACATTGAAGATATTGTTGAAGTGGATGTAAAATTTGCATCGATGGTCATTGGCTACAAAGTCTACCACTCTAGTTGGGATAATTCAATATCTGGTATGACCATTTATGCAGCCTATCAGATGGTAAAAGAAAATGAAGATTATGACTTGTGTGAGCTGCTTAGAAGTTAGCTAATGGAGCATCTGGGTAAGAATAAGAAAGACAATAAGAACTCTTTTAAATATGGTAATTTTCTATTGTGTCTATTCTTTTATTTGATGAGTGAGGTTTTGGGTGTTGGGAAAGTTAATTAGAAAAGTAATCAGCCCATAGCTATTCAAATAAGAGATATATTGTATGGAATTGGTGATAGTTAGACCAGAAAACTACCCTCTCGGGGTACTTTAAAAAATTTTAGAGTATGATGCATGCAAAAAAAATAATTCCTACTTCAATTGTAGAGAAGTATAAAGATACAATCTATTTCATGGTAGATATTGATCAATTCTTAATGGAATCCGCTAATCCCAAAATGATATGGATTATGCCTATGGGATATGAAGTCGAGGAGAACATCTTGGAGATGTATGCAAAAAAATTGTTGAGAAAACCTTTGAATCCGGTAGAAGAGAGGTTTGGAACCTATGCTAAAAAAGATATGCAGGTGTATGAACAGATGAAAAATCCTATGCTTGTCAGAAGAGTAAGAAAAGTGAAAGTCATTGTAAAAAGAATAGGTACATCTGCAGAAGCATTGAAATAAGCCAAAAGGATGAGAGATTAAGTTGAAGCAGGGAAAGATACAACAAGAACCAAATTTGCTAGTCTGAAAACATCCTCTGCCTGTACTAGATCATCAAGGAGTTCTCCATCCCTCTCCACTCCTATAGCCAAGCCAATTCTTGTGCAAACTGAAGACAAGGCTTCCGGTAAGAGGATGAAGAACAAGAGAAAAATAACCTATGAAGCCATCTTAGAAGATGAGGAGACTGAGTTAGATAAAGGTGTGAAAGAAATAAAGGCTATTGGCATTCAGGCTACAAAGGTAACCAAGAGAAAATCTTCCAGTGAAGAAGAAAATGCAAAGAAGAATGCAAAAATTGGCCAACCAGGTATGACAGTTGAAGAAGTTGAGAATGTTGTTGTCAAGGATGGAAACCTCAAGCCCCTTTGTAAATGGTATGAATTTTTTGATGAATCAAGACAAAGAATTCTTGAGGAGGAAACAATAAAACATCTGAATATTTTCAATAAAGTTCTTGTTGAAATTATGTCTAGTTTACCTAAGAGTTTGTATGAGGTTTTGGAGAAGAGAAGAGTAACTACTAGGACAAAAGAAGAGCATATGAGAAAGAGAATTCTTGCAGAATTATGTTTGGAAATGTCTATTGAGGAGATGAAGTCACTCCTAAACAAAGTCTAGGAGTTTAGAATAAAAACAAGGGTGAACAAACTTATGATTGGTGAAACTGATGTTCTTGCTTATGAAACCAAGAAAATCCTGGAAGCATTTCTATCAAAGAAGAAGATCAATGTTCAAGAAGTGAATGCTAAAGATGTATCTGATTTGGTAAATGAGGAGGTGAATGTAGATACTAAGGATATTTAGATTCCTCCTAATGTAGTTAATACAAAAGTACCTATGGAGACTGAAGCTCCTAAGGTTGAAGTTGAAGATCTTAAAGGAAATCAAGGAAAAGTTACTCAAGAACCAGAAGTTGAAGGAGTAAAGGTTCAAGTTAAGGAAATTCCAGTGGAAGAAAGAGACACTATCAAGGCATTGAAGAAATTTCTAGTGGATCAATAGGAGGAATTTGATCCTAAATTAGTTAAAGGCCCAATCGATCTATAGACCTTGTTCCCAATTCAAAAAATGAAAGTTGCATCTTTTTCCCAAGAAAAAGCCAAAGAAGAATTGTTGAAGTCCCACATTGAGGATAATGAACTTTTGGGTCTTGCATCTAGAGTTCCAGAGAAAATTATGCCAACTCATGCTAAGGATCTATCTGGTTCCTCTTTTGGTGAATTGAAGAATCTCATAAATTCTGTAAGTACTCATTTCGAGTCTCTTGAAAGATCAACCATGGTTCAAGTATAGAAAGAGTTTGATGGAAAAAGATTTTGTAGGTTGAAAGAAATGATTGCAAATGATAAAAATTTGTTAGCCACCTGTATGAAGAATATTCAAGGTTCTCTATCTAAAGGTGGAAAGGCCTATAATTCATGTTTGGTTTTTTCCAAATTTACTGAAGACAATGAGAAGAAGGTGAAGGATCTCGAAAAACAATTGGCTACCATTTATGATGCTTTTGATCCATTAGTTAGTGATGTTGGTAAGCAAGAAGGCCAAGTAATATCTCTACTTGAGAAAATAAGGAGCTTGAAGCATGAAAATGATATGATTGTAGGAAGAGCATGTGAGCTCAGAGGAGTAATTGGTCCAAAGATTGAAATAATGGTGAGTGCATTAAAGGAAGCCAAAGATGCTATGGCAGCTAGTGACCCAATGAATATTGATTTTGGAAAAACACAATATTATTTAGTTTGTGGTCACATAACAATTTTGGAGAGTCTCAAAAGGGTTCGGGACATAAATTTAAGTGTGTTGAAGAGAGATTTTGTAGATGTTTTCAAATTTGTGTAAGTTATAAGATCATGCTTGTATAGTTTGAAATTTTGATCCTTTTTTTTGGGTTTCCCCAATTTTTTCAATGATGTCAAATGGGGAGAGTTGTATAGTGAAAAATGTATATTCATCTTAGGGGGAGTTGCATTTCTGAGCTATGATTGAAGATTCTTTTTGAAGTTTTGAAGTGACAGTGTAATTCATGTTGGTACTGATCTGACACTTAGCCATTTTTCACTAAGTGTTGCCATCAATGCCAAAAGGGGAGATTGTTGGCAAGAGACACTACAAATGTTTTATGTTTTTTTCATTGATGGAAACCCTAGTTGGTGATTGGATCTCCACATCATCATTTGCTCATATCGGTAGACAAATTGGAGGCAACCAAGGAAGAACTGAGCATTCAACAGTTTTGTGTTCATTGATTCACATGCAGATTTTTTGTTGTTATTTTGAGTTGTGGATCTCATGGGAGGTTGCTCAATGTATGTCTTGTGTTATTTGAAAATATATGTGCCTCGTATCAAGTTCTATGCAAGTCTGGAGATCCAATTGGATATCCTTATGTTCATTAGTGTTTTATGGCCAACCCAGTTGATATAACATGTTGTGAATATTCGAGTAGTGTTTACTCTTTTTTTTTTGTGTTTGAGCATTTTGATTTGGGTCTGAGCTAAGTTGTTTCCAACCATTATGGATGCACATTAAATATTATTCATGATTTGAACCATCAGTTGTAAATATTTTTAAGTTTTATTGAAGTTGAGATGTTGTGATTAGATTCTTAGTCACATATATATATATAAATGATCAATTATATCATTTTGGTGTGTGACAAAGGTGTGTTGATGTGTATTGTGAATATCATAAGGGTGGTTGAGTAATTATGCATAGTTTCACTTGTGCATTAAATATTTTGTGATGCGAGTTAGAGTAGAGCAGAGTAGAAGTGCATAATCAGTCAGAAAGATAGAAGATCATCTACTGAGCCTAATTGGAACTGTAATCATGCATTTGTAGATGATACTCTCTCAGTTCATTCCTTTGGGTCTAATCCAAATATTTGTAAGGTAGTGTTCCTTTCTATTTTGAGCAGTGAGCTCTGGGTAGTGTGCCTGAATGCAAGTGTATTCCCACATTGTAATCTTTCTTTTGAGTATACTCAGATCATATTGTGGATTGGCCATCCATAGTGGTTTTTCCCCTAATAGGGTTTCCACATAAAAATCCTTGTGCTATGGTGTTATGGTTTTTTTCTTTTTGTTCATGCATATTTCTTTTGGTTGAATGTTTTAAGTGGGTTAAAGATCAAAATAATAAAGTTAATTTTTGTAGAACACTGATTCACCCCCCCTCTCAATGTTGCTTGTTTCCAACAAAACTTGCCAAATATAGATGTTATCCAAGATTGCAGTCTTGTTTTAAGCTCAACTTCTGAAATTCCTGCAAGAGTAACATCATTTTTCTTCAAAGCCACATTCACCAAGAAATCTTCCATTAAATTCTTGGATCTATCTATCCACTCAATAGAGAAAGAATTGAACAACTCAATGGTATCCCATATAATATTTCTATATTGTTTTAGCCTTCATTTTTTGTAGAATACTTTGATCTCACTTGCGAAGTAACTAACTCAGAATCTCCAAAAATAGTAGGTAGTTTAATTTTGTGTTTGGTAGCCATGTTCAATCCTATCAGCAAGGCTTCGTACTCTGCTATATTATTTGTGCACTTGAATGTTAACAAGAATGAATATTTGAATGTTTTTCCCTCAGGTGAAATGAAAACCACTCCTACTCCATTACCTTCTTTACTGCATGCTCCATCAAAATACATTTTCCATATGCCATGCTCATTTTTGGAAACATCCCTATTAATCAGATCAATGTTCAATAATTCTGGTTTTGAATGTTCTATTATAAAGCTTCCTAAGTCCACATCATAGAAGCAATTCATTTGATTGGGATCAAAGAGCTCAATAACATGTTTAGATCTAGGCTCCCTATGTAGCCTAACCTCTTTTCCATTCAAAGGGATAGTAGCATAAGAAAATTCCAACTGAACATTCCCTCCTACTGCTATTTTCCATTGTCTTGATAGTAGCATCCCATAGTAAGGAAGAGTATCAACCACAATAATGTCTATTTTATATGTTGCTTCTGGATATGATGTAATTTTCAGTTCTACATCGTAGATTACTCCTACCATAGGAACTGATCTATTATCCATGGCATAACATTTTCCATATGTAGTATTTACCCATAGACCCAGCTCCTTCATTATAGCTAAGGGCATGATATTGATTGCTCCCCCGAGTCAATCATGTAATTCTTCACCTTTTTATTGTTGATGACTAACATAGTATAAAATGGATCTACTTGCGATGGATTCTTTGTGAGTATGTCTCCCAAAGATACCTTTGGTGCTTTTGTGACTTTCCTTTCTGTTGTGCAATTTTCACACACACGCCCCACCGAAGGCGGGAACCCTCTTTTTTCTTTTGCATCTCTGCCTCTTGGCTTGGTCAAATTTTGGTTTTTCTCTTATTGGGAGGTTATTTTGGGATTAAGTCTAGACTGGGTTTGATGAGGACAATATTTTGAGGCTCTAGGGGAAATTTTCCTATCTTGGAATTCAAAAATGAGGATTTTGAAGTGAATTTTCAATGTTATATGTAAATATTTTTTGTACCTATGGATAGAGGACAAAAAATTAGGTAGGGTTGTTTTTTGAAATTTTTGAAAATTCCTTCTAGAAAAAAAGTTATGAGGTTTAGGGGATTTCGACCCTATAGGAAATCCGAGAAAATCCGTTTCCTCGGTATTTTCTCGAAAATTCCTTGACCCCCTCAAAATCTTGAGACCCCTCAAAAACCTGAAAATTTCCAAAATGGAAAAATTTATGAAAATTTTTCCCATTAAAAAATGTAAGTTTTTTTAAAGGCCAAATTTTTTATTCAAGTTTAATTTGGATTGGGTTTTTAACATGTGAGCTACTAATGATGATATCTGTTTTTTAGGATTAAATAAATATTAAAAGGGGAACTTGCATATGGATTCATGCCAAAAGGGAAATATGGAAGAGTTCAATTCAAATTTTAAAAGTGGAACTTGCATGAGAATCTGTGCCCAAACTGTCTACAGCTGGAAGGAGTTTCTGGAAGACATGTGAAGCTAATTTCATCATCCAATCAAATCTTCATTAATGACAAGCTGGCATAATATTGTTTTCTCATTGTTCCATGATGTAACTGCTTTTATGCAATTGGATGATGATGTACCATGGGCTCCCAAATTAAATGTAATAGCTTGATGCTTCTAGAAGTGCAATTGCAGCCATTGGATGAACTAAATCCTGGCCATTGATTAAAAATGTAATTTTCTATAAAAGGCCAATACCTTCTCATTTGTAAAGGGGTTAGATTTAGGGGTTAGAATAGCGGATTAGAGGTTGTAAAATCCAAAACTGGCTAAGTTAGAGAAGTCAGTAGCTGTAGGAGAGAGGAGAGACTGGAAATTGTTATTTAATGCTGGAGAAGTTAAAGCAATTGGATTGTTGATTTGGCAAGCTTTGTGTTACACTTTGACAGTTTATGGTTTCTTGTTCTCAATTCTCAATGTTAGATGTTAGATTTTAGTTCTTTTGCAATAATGGTAAAATGTTAATGATGTTGATCGATCGCTAGTCCATACTTTTAGCAATTTGTTGATTGTAATTTGCTGTGTAAAGTTAGTTTGGGCCTTATTTTATGCTAAGTTCAACTATGGATGCTTGTTTATATTGCACTAGTTATTGGGTATATGAATGAATATTCAAAGTCTGAAAATCTTTAGTTTCCTTAGAAGATTGCACCATTTCTGTGGAGTTGTAGGCTTGTCCTTGATCAAATAGAGATTGGTTTTATTGGAGATCTGTCCATTTGTAGCATTCATCATTATTGTGATTGATCTTAGGAGTTAGTTTAGAATAAAATCTCTTTCAACCCTTTCTCTTTTGATATTTTCTTAGAATCAGGGTTAGTTTTAGGATTAAAAGCATCACCATATTGTTGCATCTAATGAAAGTATGCTTCCAACATTGTTCACTTGTAAGGCCCCTTGTGATTACCAGTATTTTCACATTTATCACTGAGTTGTTTATGCATTGTCAAGACCTGACATTAGAGACCTTGGGGTTATCTCTTGAGGCTTGCTGATAGAAATTTACCTTTCAAGAGAGATAGGATTCCATATTTCTCTCTGAGTTGTTGTTGTGCAGAAAATACCATCAACACTTTCCAAAACATTTGCTTCTTTCTTCTGATCTTTATGTTTTTAAGATGTGTTGGTAATCATTTTGAGAGTTGTATCTCTAAACTCTTCAATTTTCATTAGCTCCATTAAATGAACTATCGTTTTCATCTATGCCAATGCCTAGGCCATGTCAAATGAAGGGGTGGTGATTCCTTGCTCTCCCTTTTTAGTTTTAGTAACTTTCTTCACTTCATGTTGAGTTTTTTCATCCTTTTGTGTTTTTTCTAGCTCAACATCAGTCGTCTCCTTTTGGATGTATTTTTGTGGTTTCTTTTCTTCATCTTTCTTTTGTTTATATGGGACATTGTCCTTTTTTTTTTTTTCTTTAATGAACATAAATCCTGGGCATCTCTTGATCTGCCTTTTTGGGCCTGCTTCCCAAATTGTATTTTCTCCCTTTTTTCCTCAACCATTGCTTTTGTTGTGATGGCCTTCTTTTCTTCTTTTGTTGGTGTTCTGAGTTGGAATTAGGGTGTTGTATTGTATGCATATGCTGCCTCATATGATTTCTCTTCCAAGTCATAAAATACCTCTTGTTTTGCATTCAAATTGTACCTTTGATTATCAATGTTATATTCATATCCTTGTTCTGACAAAGAGTATCCTTCCTCTTTCTGATAAGACCCGCATCTAAGTATATTCACAGTATGGTCATCCCTATTCTTCTCCTATCAAGTGGCAAGGTGAACACCATGGTGTAATATCAAGTGCACGTGCTCCATGTTTTTTCAATGGGTCCAGAGTTTCTTTCCAATTTGGTCTTGTTATTGGATTTCTATCTTTCCAAGTAGTGTTGTAGGGAATGCCATGTAATCTTGGTCTTTCATTTATGTATGAATTATCCTATCTACTTTGGGGATTATTATAGTTTTGGGGAACTCTAAGGTTATCCCTTTTGTCATTCATCCCTCCAGCCTTTATATTATTCTCAATGGTTAATGTTGTTTTTTCTGCTTTAGTTAAGCTTCTAGGGCATCTGTTCTTGAGTTCATACCCCGTTTTTGGATCAAAGGCCTTTAGATAAATACTTAAGGCTATCATATCAGTGAGCTTGGACCCATGTGGTATTTTATTGTATAGTTTAGAGAACTTTTGTTTGAAATCATAAACTGGCTCATTTTGGTGTTTTTGAATACTTATCAATTCATGAAGGGCGAATTTAGGGGCACCCTGATTCCCATATTGTTCCAGAAATTGATTCTAGAAGTCTGCTATAGAATCAATTGAAGCATCAGGTAGAACATTGAACAATTCCCTTGCTTCTTCAGTTAGGGATATCATGAACAATCTCATATTTACATCCTCATACTCCATACCAATATCTTGTATAAAAGCATTGAAATTTCTGATATGTTCTTTGGTTGATATCACATTATTCCTAGTGAATTTGGGAACTGTATTCCTCCAATTGATGTTAAATGGGCATGGATATAATTGGTATCCTATTAAATAAAATTTTCTACATGTGCTCAAAGGGTTTTTTGGATGTGGATTGAGAGGTGGTGGATTGGGATAGTATTGGTATCCATACTAAGGCTAATGGTATATATTATGTTGGATGTGTTCTTGAGGGTATAAATTTTGATGTGGCACATGTTGCTGATGTTGTGGGGCATATTATTGACTTAGTGATGGATAGTGTTGGGGGACATTGCCAACATTTGAAGGTTGGGATCTTTGTGGTGGCATACTATGTTGGGTACGTTGTCTCGGGTTACTTGCATTATGAGGTAGTTTTGAAGTACCTGGAGCACCTACATTTTGAGATGTCCCATGTGAATTGAAATTACCACCTTGTTTATATAGAGGGACATATTTTGGTGGTTTTGGTACTTGGATGCTTAATTGTGCCATTTGTTGATCCAGATCCTGGCTTTCTTGTATCATCTATTGCCTCCTTCTAAGTTGTTGTCTTTTCCATTCTACATGCAGTTCAATTTCTTTTTTAGTTATTCTCTCGAAATCAACAATAGTGTGATCAATGAACCCCTCCTATTTTTCTTCTCCTTGTGATGAGAATCCCCTATCATATTCCTCTTGTCTATGTTTCCTTTCTTCTTCCACCCGTTCCTCAAACTCATTTACCTTTTGAGGGTTTGATCTATAATTGAGGATATTATCATTTATATTATTTCTTTCAAGTGGTGTTGAGGGATTTCCACCATCAAGGTGAAGTAGAGAGTTAAATGTTGTGAAGGTCTATTTTGATGTGTTCACATTATCTTCTGGATGTTTAGATGATTTTTCACCCTTATTTGTGTTATATTTTCCATGATGAGATCCATGCTTTGGGATCCATGCTTATCTATCCACCTAACATTGCTCTTCTTGGGACTCTCCTGGTGCAAATATCTTCTTACATTCATGTTAGATGATATAAAATATCTCTAGTGTCTATTGCTTATCGTTTCTAATATGATATTTACTTTATTAGTCATAAAAGTCCTTCAGAGTCACCACCTACTTTTCATAAGTAGGAAAATGATTATGTTTCTTCCCAGCAGAGTCCTCACCCTTCTATGATGTTTTGGAATGACTCCATGATGGAAGGATCAGGTTCAAAATTGGCTTAATCCCCATCAGTGTCGCCAATCTATTGGGTCTCAAAAGTGCAAGTTACAAATCCTAAGAGGATGTTAGGCTCTATGATCATACTTGCAACATTTTTGAACCAACAGATGGAGTTAACCTTTATGGTTGATGAATCCTTGACCTTCAGGCTCTGCTAAACCTATGCAGGTGGACCTTTATAGCTGAAGTAGATCTAAGGGTTGTGTGACTTAATTGGATTTAAGGATCTATCCACAGTGGCATAAACTGTGGAATAGATGAAGGCTTGTTAACTACTCCTACTGCTAATGTGATAATTAGAAATTTAGAATAATAAAGTGGATAAGTAAGGTATAATGAAATATGAAGTGGATCAGTTCCTTATTGGGTAAGCGGATTCAATGAAGTTTTATGATAAGTGACTAGTATTGGTTATAGTTCTAATTATTTGGCACTTATATTTTTTTATACCTTGTATAAACATGCAAGAATGCAACTGACAAACTCTACTTATTGATCCAATTGATCCTATCAGGTTACTGTGACTTATTTAAAAGGATTTTAATCCTTCTTTGAAGGAACCAATTAAAAAGAAACACACAATGATAGAAAATATGTATTTAAAAAATGAAGTATATCCTCAATTTGAATAGCAAGATAATAGTGAGTTGGAGACAATATGGCAGTCTTATCAATTACAGGGCTCTTCTTATTGATCCAAACATTGCCAACAAGTTACTGCAATCAACTAAAAGGATTTTAATTCTTTGATAGAAACCAATTAACTTGATTACCCAATAACAAAAAATGTGTCTGATGAAACTGAATATCAACTTGGATAAACAATTTCAAATAATAGAGAAACAATAGTGTGGATAAAACCATATAATTGTTCAAATCAACAAACAATAGACACCAATGTGAAGTCACACAGAATTAAAGATCTTCTATTGCTTTCTACCAAAATTTATGCATGCATCATGGTCCTTTATAGTTTAATCTACATGATATATATTATGAAAGTATCTTCTTTTGTATATCTCTCTCTTCTCTCTTTTTTGCTCTTCTATTCAATCATCACATGGTCAACTTATATAGCAATATCTTGAAGAGGGTATACCTCTTCATAAGTGTCTTTTGGGATTTTAACAACACATAACATATTAAAATTAAGCACTAATGAGCCACAATTGAACTTGTGTAACATGATTTAGGTATTCCTAACTCAAGTATGTATCAACATCATGCACAACATTCCTGGTTGTAATCTCCATAGCAATTGTTAATGATAACATGCAACATCGATATAATATTCCAGTGATCTTCCTTGGTGAATAAATTAAATGATAGCTCTAAGCTATTTAATTTATAGAATCTCAAGAGGCGTAATTCTTATGGAGACACTTTGATTTTTTAAGCAATAAACATTAAATGAAATGGCACGTCTCTTGTGTTAAAGGCCGACCTCCTCCTCTTGGTGCAACTTACTTTTTATTGGATGCGTCTACTTGAAAGAAGATATATTATTATTCTGGCCGACTTGCATTAAATAAGGTGGTGACCCTTCAAGATGTATATATATGAGTTCGCCTTCTCATTATGTCAATCAAGTTTTTGAAGTTAAGTTTGATTGTATCTATCATAGTCTAAGTGCGAGTTCTTCAAGGTAGGTCTATACTTGTTAGAAGTCTGAGTTCTTCTTTAGCAAATTTTGTTCTCCTATTGTTGTGTTGCATCATCTCTTGATGCTTTTATTTGGGCCTGTATCTTTCCCTATTGTAAGAAGATCATTCTAGTGAAAATTCAATATATAAGTGATATATTGTTGCTGGGTTTTTCTCCCTCAAGAGGAGGGTTTTCCCAGGGTATTTGTTGTGTTATTGTGTCTGATTTGAATTAATTTTCTATGCATTAAATCTGATTATAAAATTTACATGGTATCAGAGCAGGTTTGAGAGGATCGTGATCAAATTATTTCTAATCAGCATACCCTACTTGTTCATTTATCTACATTAGTCAAGATGGTGAACGGTTTGAAGATTAAGGATAGACTCGAGGGAGCATCTAACTTCACATCATGGAGATTTAGGATCATGCTTACATTGCGTGAAAATGACTTGGGTTAGTTCGTGGAGTCTAGCATTCCTGAACCTGAGGAGGAAGAAGAGAAGTTGTAGTGGGTAAAGAAAGATATTAAAGCAATGAAGATATTGGTTGATTCCATCAAGGATCACATTGTTCCTATCATCTCTAAGTTGAAGACAACGAGAATCATGTTAAAAACATTGGAAGAGATGTATGAAATCAACAATACCAGTCGAGCACTTGCACTAAAGCAACAACTTCATCATGTGAAGATGGTGAAAGGTGAATCTGTGATTGCATACTTTATGAGAATTGCAGATTTGAGAGATTAACTCTTGACAATAGGGCATATGGTTGATGACAAAGAATTTACTATGCTCGATCTCAATGGTCTACCTTTGTCTTGGGAATCTTACATTTAGGGAATCAATGCAAGATCAAAATTGCCTAAGTTTGATCACCTAAGATCAGATTGCATTCAAGAGGAATCTAGGTTGTTGGCAAGAGGCGTTGGTAAAAGTTCAAAGAATGAAGACATTCATGTTCTTGCCTCCCATGCTTCAAAGAAGAAAAGAAAAGATGGAATGAAAGGATTCTTCAAGAGGAATCAAGATAGGGGAAATGATGATACTCCTCCATTCAAGAAGAAGAGAGACATGTCCAAGATTCAATGTTTTAGATGTGATAAGTTTGGGCACTTCGCTAAGAATTTACCAACTAGACCTAAGCAACAAGTCATTATTGTGGATGTTGATGATGCATCTCCGCAAAAGGATTCAAGTGAATATTTTTTCTATTCAGAATTATCAAGTAGTGTACCTACCGACATCAACACTTGGATAATCGACAGTGGTGCCTCACGACACATCACTGGTTTTAAGGAGAACTTATCAAGTTTGGTGGAGAAGGAGTCTTCTGAACAAGTCATCATTGGAGATGATGCTAGCTACTCCGTGAAAGGAATTGGGACCTCTACACTTCGTTTGGATTTTGGCATCACACTTCAGTTGATTAATGTTATTTATGTTCCTGGAATCAAGCACAATCTTATTTCTATTTTAGTCTTGGAAGATAAAGGATATCAAGTTTCCTTCATATGGAGATCGATAATGAAGAGTCTCCTTAGGATATGGAAGTTGACCATACTCCCAAGATTCATAGGGAGACTTAAAAACCAAAAGAAGATATTGATCCTGTTGAACCCTTGGAACCTACTGATGGGCCTGCTAAAATTATTATTGGGAGAAAGAGACCTCTATGGGCCAGGTGTAACATGCAAGAGGCTGAAAGTCTTGCAGCTCCTAGAGGCACATTTAGAGAAAGTAAAAGGCCACATAAGTTCTCCAATTATATTGCCTTAATGAGTCAGATTATAGAATCCGAGCCTACCTGTGTTCAAGAAGCATCCAGTCATCAAGTTTGGAAAGATGCTATGTCAAAGGAGTATCAATAAATTCTTAAGAATGATGTTTGGGACATTGTTTGTTCCTAGACCTAAGGGCAAGTCTGTGGTATCTTCTAAATGGCTCTTCAAGATCAAGCATGATGCAGATGGGAGCATTGAAAAATAAAAATCAAGATTTGTGGCTCGTGGGCTTTCTCAGAAAGAGGGAGTTGATTATGAAGAAACATTTTCTCCTATTGCTCGCTATACTTATGTTAGAACCATCATTGCTATTGCTGCATCTAGAGGATGGAAGATTCACTAGATGGATGTGAAGACAACCTTTCTCAATGGAGTGATTGAGGAAGAGGTTTATATAGAGCAACCTGATGGATTTGAGGTTCATGGGAAGGAGTCACATGTTTACAAGTTGAAGAAGGCCTTGTATGGTCTTAAGCAAGCTCCTCATGCATGGTATGAAAGGATTGATCAGTACCTGTCAAGTTTGGGCTTCTTGAAGAATGATGTTGATTCAAATCTCTACTTCAAGGTAATCAATGGTGATGAATTAATTTTGGTTTTATATGTTGACAATTTGATCCTTATTGGAGAAGATCACCTAATTCTTGAGTGTAAGAAGGAGTTGACTTCTGAATTTGAGATGAAGGACCTTGGGCTCATGCATTACTTCCTTGGCTTAGAAGTCTGGTAAAAACCAAATGAGATGATTCTAAGTCAAGGGAAGTACACCATTGATATACTCAAGAGATTTGGTATGATGGATTGCAAATCCATGTCTACACCTATGGAGACCAACCTACATAAATTGAAGGGGGTTGTAGCTAGTTTAAACTTGGTCGATCCTACATTGTACAGATAGCTGATTGGGTCCTTAATGTATCTAGTTAACACTAGACCTGATATTTGTTATGCAGTGAGTGCACTTAGCTAGTTCATGTGTGATCCGAGACAAATACATCTTGTTGTAGCTAAACATATCCTAAGATACTTGCACAGAATAGTTGGATATGGGTTGAGGTATTCTTCAAATGAAGACTTGGAATTACATGGCTATATAGATTTTGATTGGGTAGGGTGTGTCTTAGATTGGAAGAGCACCTCTGGTTGTTGCTTCAGTTTGGGTTCTGCTATGATTTCCTAGTGCAGTAGGAAGCAGTCATTTGTAGCATTGAGTTAGCAGAGGCAAAATATATTGCAACTTGTATGGCAACTCAGGAAGCAGTGTGGCTTTGTAAGCTCCTTGTAGGATTTTTTGGACAATCAATGGAGCCTACTATCATTCATTGTGATAATCAGAGTTGTGTGAAGCTTTTTGTCAATCCTATTTTCCATGACAAAACCAAGCACATTGAGATCAAGTAACACTATATTAGAGACATGGTACTATGGAAGGATGTATAGTTGAGGTACATTAGTACTGATGAGTAGACGACAGATATTCTCACCAAGCCTCTCTCCAAGATAAAGTTTGTGTACTTTTGAGATAAGCTTGGTATGGTGGAAATTCCAGCCTTGACTGAGAAAGAGTCTCAGTATCAGTGAGCCTATTAATGATTTCTTCTCTGTGAGAGAAGTTCGAGGTGAAATCCCTTGATAATGCATTTTCCTCTGAGATAGAGGAATTTGAGGTGCAAACCCTTGTTAATGCATTTTCCTCCGAGATGGAGGAATTTGAGGTGAAAGCCCTTATTTCCACCCTCTAAGCTAAGTCATGGTGGATGTCATGTGTGTGACTCCATGACATATGTTGAACTTGTGTTTCACCCTCTGAGAGAGTCATGGTGAAAGTCACGTTGAGGCGACAACATTACGAAAGTGATGAACACTTGTACTTACCATAGTATGGTTGTAGCCATTATGGTTGATATCATGTTGAGATGATATCTGATATCACGATGAGGTGAAAGTAATCTTGTTCACTTATGGTTGTAGCCATAGTGGTAGACATCATGATGAGGTGATTTTTCTTGAGTAGCTAGAAGTATTCTCTCTAGCTGAGAGGGAGTGTTAATGATAATATGCAATGTCGATATAATATTCCAACGATCTTCCTTGGTGAATAAATTAAATGATAGTTCTAAGCTATTTAATTTATAGAATCTCAAGAGGTGTAATTCTTATGGAGACACTTCAATTTGTTAAGCAATAAACATTAAATGAAATGACATGTCTCTTGTGATAAAGGCCGACCTCCTCTTGGCGTGACTTACTTTTGATTGGATGCGTCTACTTGAAAGAAGACATATTATTATCCTGGATGACTTGCATTAAATAAGGTGGTGACCCTTCAAGATGTATATATATGAGTTCGCCTTCTCATTATGTCAATCAAGTTTTTGAAGTTAAGTTCGATTATATCTATCATAGTCTAAGTGTGAGTTCTTCAAGGCATGCCTATACTTGTTAGAAGTGTGAATTCTTCTTCAGCGAATCGTGTTCTCCTATCACTGTGTTGCATCATCTCTTGATGCTTGTATTTGGGCCTGTATCATTCCCTATTGTAAGAAGATCATTCTAGTGAAAATTCAATATATAAGTGATATATTGTTGGTAGGTTTTTCTCCCTCAAGAGGAGGGTTTTCCCAGGGTATCTGTTGTGTTATTGTGTTTGATTTGAAATATTTTTTTGTGCATTAAATTTGATCATAAAATTTATAGTAATCATCTTTTCTAAATGCTCATAGGCCTCTTCTAATGTTAGATCTTCATCCTTAGCTGCTTCCAAGGCTCCCTGTAGTATTAGTCGACATTCTTTTATCCATTCATTCATAATTTTCAATTCTCCATTATCAATAAACAATGCAGGCACACCTTCTTTTGAAGCATTGATAAACTCTTTGGCATCTACTTGAAGTTCCTCATAATAGTCTTTATGCTTCCTTATCAGGTCCTCGTGAGCTGTAATGGCCCCAATATTGGAAGTGTTTATGTTTTGTATCTCTTGGAGCTTTTCTCGAAGCCTGTCATTTATCCTTTTATGTTCTTGAATGGCAGTGTGACTCTTAGAGTGAGTTACCCATAACTTGTCCATCCAGATCGTCATATTAGTGTACCTCTTTTGGAGTATTGTAGAAAGTGTGTCAAACCTGGCCTTAATCACTTGAGTGTGCATCTATTGATTATTCATCTATAATTCCTCACATTTTTCCTTTAACTAGGAGCCTTCTCCCCGAGTCAATATTTTAGTAGATTATTTGAATGTATCCTTGACTGTGTCTCTTAGAAAATCATTTTCTTTAAGAATCCTTTCACTTTTCAATTTGTACATATCCCATTCTTTAATAAACATTTGAATATGTGCCTTATTCAATTTGGCTACATTTATTCCAATATCAGCAATGACCATAGGATCAGTTTCACCCAATTTTAATGTCATCACATGACCAAATGCTTTCTCTGTATCAATAATTACAAGCTTCTTATGTGGGGGGTATAGAGAACATATCATAAGAGAACTCTCATCAGGGTTGCATCTTGACCTAGTGTATACCTCTGTCACCCCTTCTAGTTTGAGCTTGTGTTTGGCATCATTATTTTGTAAAAAGCTATCAAAAACTAAAGCAGAGCTTAAGTCCAAACCAGGAAAGATCATCACACCAGACTCTAATAATTTTCTTCCCTTCTCTGGAGTCATGTTCTTCATTTCATTCTCCACATTCATTTTCAATGTGTTCAATAACTGGATCTCATTGTTGGGTGTGATGTTCATAAATGATTACCTTATTGTTTTCCCCTTTTTTTTTGTACAAGAAAGATTTAAATTCAGAAGATTTAACAAACTAGTCATCTAAGACAAAATATTTATAAGCCAATTGTCTAGCATTTGTGTCAAATGGTTCTGGGTGCTGCCACAATAATGGGTTACACTTTTTGGGACATCTTGATTTTTGCCTGAAATCACATATTTTTAGAAAATACAATGATTTATGACTTTAAAGGTTCCATTTAAATTATTTTAATTAAAGAGGGATTGATCAAACCCTCTTGGATAGAACCTTGTTATATTTAAACCATACCTATAATCAAGTCTTCTCTACACCTATCAAAATGCTGATAAAAAACCACTTTTGATTTACCTTTTTGGTGATCAAATGAATTCATTTAAAATTTATGCTTTGTAAGCCTATAGCCCTTATTATAAGCTTCCTAAAAAGTATAATTTTAAATATGTTTAATTTGATTATTATATTTATTTTTTATTTCTTGTGAAGGTAGGATTTTCAATGAACATCAAGTTCTTTATTTCACACATACGAAAAAATATAAAAAAAGAGAAAAAAATTCTAAAAAATAAATGTACCCTAGGTATTGATGTCCTTATTCCAACAAAAAAAGAATAAGTTAATTCAAATGAATACAAAAAAATTTATGCGTGCTGAAGTACACCTCTATCCAAATTATAATTACGCCGACTTAGAAAATTAATTAAAAAAAAAAATGTAACAAAAAATTATGAAAAAATATCCATCCCCTAGATATTGGTGTGAAAAATTTTCATTTTAAAAATCATAATTGTATCCTATCTATAAAAAAATGTATGTGTGCCGAAGTGAACATCACTTTTTAAAAATGTTAATTAGTAAAAAAAATAAGTTATTAAAAATTACATAAAATGATTCACAGTTTATTTTTTATTTTATTTTTTTAAATATAATTAGAATCTACATAAAATATCTAACAAATAACTAGTTTGATTTATCTTCAAAACCTTAATGGTTTAGCTGCTATAGGTGTAAGAAAGTGAATGTCTGGTTAAAAATCCTGATTTTAATGTCAAGTTTGGCCAAAAATTGTAACCCATTATTGTGGGATCACCCTTCCCCAACTTCCTATTCTCTGTTAGGAGGTTGATACTCTTCAATCCTTAGCTTGGAGATCTTATCAGGTTGGCTCCAAGGTTCATTTTCTTTAGAAGATTCCTCACTACCAGAGGATAACATTTCTACTTCTTGTATCTCCTTAATCTTCTGTTCAATTTCTCTATTGTAATTATCAATTGTCAATTCAGCCTCTATTTCTTCCATGTTTCTGATAATATCATCATGAGGATATGGTACATGAACATATCCAAATAAATTCTATTTTTTCCTGGAAAAATCAATAAAGCCTTCAGGATCAAATCCTTTCCTTGGTGCAACCTTCTTCATATTGAAATGTGACAATTTATCCAAAATGAGATCATATCCTTCTTTTGATACTACAGTAAAATCCCCAAAACACAATGTACTAGGCATGAATGTCTATTTTTCATATGCACTAAAGTTCATGACATTGGAATAATCTAGTTGCTTGCCAATCTCTAGATATGTAATTCTGTCTGGCATAGTCTTAGGTAATAGGAAAGGTGTGTCTTCAAAACCATAACCCCTAATAATAGTGGAATCAACAAAGCTATACCAGTCACCCCAATTATGACTTACAGCTAGTGGTCCATTGAAATCCTTAGGCCTTAAGAATATTTTGATCTCACTAGACAATGAATGATTACAAGGGTGATCTTAAAACCTATACAATGTCTTGACAAAGTGATCTTCAAAATAAACATAATTAGAATTGACAAATCTGTTGTTTCAAATGGAGGTCCATAATTGTATCAGTAATGGATGACCCTCTTTATCCAATTGTGTCATTCTTAATTCCTCTGTCCATATTCCTAACTCTTTTCCATAGTACAATATCATATGTGTGAGAAGGGAATAATATTTAAAGTGTATTGTGGGAGAACAATTGTTGATGGCTATTATCCCTAAGTCAATCCCTCTAGAAATATGTGAAGCATAATTAAAAGGTCTTGCATCGTGACATTTTATGTCTGCAAATATCACCATTGGCCCTATAGACATAAATTCAGAGACCTTTGTTCCCATTATTTGACCCACTAAGAAATAAGTATATTTTAAATAGGGCTCAAACAAATCAACATGGAAGGGAGGTCCTTCACCATCCTCAAGTGGTACTAGGTTTCTATATTCTCTAGGCCTATGTAATGGTAACCTCCATCCTTTGTAGGTGGTTTCCATCCTCCAGTATTCCTTTTCTAAATCCTTATGCACTATAGGCTAATCACATGTGTCATCTAAGCTGAAAAATTCACAAAGTGCAATTTTGGATACATGTATGAAAGGTTCTCCTTGCGGTTTGAAATGGCTTTAAGGTCTGGGTTATAATAGTTGGCCATAAGTTTTATAATGTCTATATTCACAAAGATGTTGGGAATAACTAGCTGTCCCAAATTGAAATTACAAGGGTTACAAATTGGTTCATATCTACTTCTCTAACAATAATGAAACATGAACAATTTGTATCCCCTAATGGGGGTCCACACATCACCTACATGTTTGCATTTATCTTCTAATCTTTCTACATCAGCCCTCAATTGTGTAGACCTTCTAGCTTTTGGCCCTGAACTAGGCAATTGATCAATGAGGTCTTGGTTTAGTTTCTATGCATTTTTTTTCAATTCCTACCCTATTTCCATTTTCTACTTCTTATTTTTAGACTAGCTACTTTCACCTTGTTGCTTCTTGTTTTTTGTTTTTGTAGAACTTTCCATCTTATTTCTCTACAAGATGGAAGAATTGAATTGGAATCTATCAATTGTAGGGATATTTTATATGCTTACTTTTATGTTTTTGGGCGTACTAAATTCCTTGACTTCCAGTCAATCTCCCGTTCTTCTTTGCTACAACTTCTAAAATTATTTTAGTTCAATCTCTTTTCAATCAGAAATGCTCATATAAGGTCCATTCATGCGGCCATTAATGTACGTGACTAGAAATGAATGCAACAAGTTTTTCAAATTTTGAAATGTTAGAGTGATACAACAATATTGCATTAGTGGAACCCCTCTAGTCTCAGGCCGATCTGTGTGCTCTATTTGGCACCATCTTTATTTATACATTCATAACTGATTGCCAAGACTAACTGAATGACCTTTCGATATGAAGTGTCCCTTTAGTTCTCTTATTCAATCAGGAAGAAAACTTAATACTCTCATTGATATTGTACAACTACCTTTTATCTTTCTTTTCAATTCCTAATGTTGCAGAGAGAACATTATGAAGTCTGCCCACTATCAGGATGGTCTGGACCATTAGAAATCCTTTTAAGCATCACTCGGTGTCTTTCCAAAAAATAGTGGTCATTCCATATTATCATCGAGCACACAAGTATCATTGCTAAGAGAATAATATGCCTTTCCAATATACTTGGTCTCCCCGATATGTTTCCTCTACCACTTTGTTCATTGGGATAAGTCGGTTGGACTTTTTCTAAAAAAATTTCTAGTTTTCCTCATCAGAGTAACCCACATAGTTAGAGAGATCTGAGGAACCTAGACTCTGATCATACATGTCTCTCTGATACAATTGTTCTCTTGGTTATCGGTGAAAGTATGTATGTTTCTCCCCGATTAGGTCTCCATCAGTGTGACACACAAGCTCAGTGTGATTTGGAAATTTTCCTTTGACAGCTTTCCTTTTTTGATAAGTTTTTCATCGATAAAATTTTATGCATTGTCTTCCCAATCATGCACACCTATTATCTTTGGGATCTTTGATCACTGTAACTTTATTCATCTCTTCCCAATAAGAAAAAAATATTCAATAAAGGGCTATTACTTGTTGATCAGAAAGACATGCACATGTTCTTCCCGATAAGGATCAATTTCTATTAAAGTTTTTGCTCAACTATGATCAGGGAGATGCTTATATGCCAAAGGTCATACTCATGGGATCGCTAGTTAACATGGGTTACAAAATGGATATGGTCCCATGAACTTCTACAATTTATGAAATAAAATGTAACAAATAGTGAGAAGGATTTTTATTCCTAACAAAACCTTGCATTTATAGGTATCCATGCTTAATATCCCAAAATTACACTAAAACAAGCCGACATATGAATTCATTAATTAAAGGAGGCTAAATCCTGCCAAGATTTAAAATTAAATCCCAAAAATAGCTTAAGGAGGACTAAGAAACCCTAGGTGGTGTCTTAGTCTTGAGGCATGAAACTCGAGGTACAAACTCTAAAAAGGGTCCCATTTAAGGTGCAATTGAATTTAGGGTCCCAAAACCTTTGGAGGACAAAGACAACCTAGGTGGCATCTTAGTCCCAACACAAAAATCAAGGACACATAGCCATAATCATTAAATTATCATTTACCTTTGATGTTTGTTAGGATTAGCCATAAAAAGATATAATTTATTAGGCTTATGGATGCAAACATAGCACCAATGAAGACATAAATAAGGATTAAAAGCAAGGTAGTCCCAAAGAAGTGTGAAAATGCAAGGGTATGCATTTCCCTATAGTACAATAGTATTATCTACAATATCTATCTAGTCTATAGTTGTTTATTAGGTCTTTCCTGGAGAAATTTTTGGCAGAAAAGAATTTGTTGTGTAGTTTTCGCACACACACCCTGCTGAAAACAAGGACCCTCTTTCGCTTCAATTTTTGGTTTTTGACCCTTTCTTTTTGAGGCTTTGTCTTATTTAGGCATGTGCTTAAGGTTTATTTTGATTGCCTAAGTGTTTCCACAGGTTATTTATTGAAAATCCTAAGTTCTGGACAAAGTTCGGGTTTTTACCCAAATTTGGGATTTTCCACCCTGGTCAGATTTTCCCGGATCTCGCTTGGATTTTGGCTGTGCATCATGGTTCGGGGATTCTTGGTCTTTGCAGATTTCCGCGTGGGCCAGATTTTCTTGGATTCTACCTGGTCATTGGCTTCCCGGGTTTTCATGACTATCTTATCGATTGCATTAATGGCTTCATATGTGTTGTGAAGGATGGACTTTACTTAATTTCTGAGATCTTTTGTGTCATCATGCTCACTATTTGTCATTGTCTGAGTTGAGAACTGCATCCTTAGAGTTTGTTCTTTGATATTTTAGTTGGATTTGGGCATTTGGGGTTTGAATTGATTGATTAGTGGTGATTCCTTGTGCATTCCTGCATCTATTCTTTGTGGACGCCATTGGGCTTCACGTTTGTTGTTTCTGAGATTGACTCCCTGCATTACAATGGTATGTTTTTATTGCCCTACCTTTGATTGAGAATTATGAATGGCACGTTGATGTTATGAGAGCTTGTGGGATTTGAATTCTTATGTATTTGGTCATTTCATACTAGGGTTGTTCAGTAATGGGGTATGTGTTGGATCATGATGGGTCAAAAAGTGGCAATATGATGGGTATGTGGCTGACGACTCTTTTTTTACCCAAAATTGATGAAATGAAAAGGGTTTTTAGGGAGATTCTTAGCTTTCCACCAATATAAATTATGCTTTACTTTGAATTTAATAAGTAATTATTATTCATTTTCTATTCAAATTATGACTAAAGTCCTGATTGATAGACTGATTGAAAAACATCTATACATTTCAAACGGTATCACATTTTTTGAATCTAAAACATGTTTCACATTCTATGATTCACATACTATAGGATTACAAAAAGAAAAATTGAATTTCATGAAGTTTTGACCAAGTTAAGGTGGTTAGACATATGAGTTTTTTATATTTTTAAAAAGTTGTAATAAAAAATTCATAATTAATTATTTACATGGAGAAAAATTACAAAAAAATATGCATCACATCGGGACATGAGTCCTCTACTTATATCTAAAATATTATAAAAAATATTATCATTTTATTGTGGTTAGTGTGGTCAGACAAACACCTACTTCTTATTTTTTCCTTGAAATTTAAGTACTATTGCATTGAAATTTCAAATTTTCACCAAATAGAACTTTTTTTAAAACAAACCTAGTAGTTTAGAAACTACTTTCAATTTGCTACAACTTCTATTCTTACATATTTTTGAAATAATATAGATAAATTATTCAAATTTTTACGTCAAGTTTCCTAACTCTGATTTTTCTAATTTTTTTGCCACTTAAGGGCCTGTTTTTTCCATGATGATCCTGCACATACCCATTGCATTATTTGTCATCTCCCAAGTGAGTTTTGAGCTTATTTGTCTATTTACATTTTGATGAATCTTGCCTAAGAGTAATTAGTAAACCCTAGCGACGACTTAGTAGTTGAAACAACTAAATTCTGAACTTACCTGTGTGCTAATGGCAGATGAATAGGGCTTCAAACCTAGGGCAGTGTCATTTCAAGTTATTTTGTCTTAAAATGGGCCTAAAATGCAAAGAAAATCTATGAAAGGTCCATCCCTAACTGGTCCTGAGTTAAACATGTCGAAGTTCTGCGTTGGTTCAGTGTTTAGGTGAAATCATGACTCTCCGTCCCTTCCCAATTTTCTTCGCTGTGACCCTTCAAAGTTAGGGGGATGTCATACTGATCACCCTGTATTTCACTGATAAATCTTCCTAAGTTTATATTTGATCATTGTGACGGTATCGTTTCTCACATTGATAAAGTCTTTTATGTAAGTCGGTGAGACAAGGAGGATTCACCGAGACCTCACCCTGTAGGAAAATCTCTCATCGACATACATTTTCATACGCCTTCGGCAAGACAAGCCTTAGTCAGAAAGAGGTCATAGCAAGCTTTATTAGCTATACCGATATTCATTTGCTTCGCTGAGACATTCGTGCTTCGCTGAGACATTTTGGCGATATCATAACTCTTTTCGAGACCTATGCTTTCGGTGTGACTACCGGTGGTCGCAAGACCTCCCGATGACACCTTCCATTCTTGGTGAGCTCTGTCGATGGGACTTCCTGTTGTTGGAAAAACATTACGCAGTCGGCAAGACATCGCAACTTCGCTGAGACCTCATATTGAAAAACTTTAGTCTGGCCGAAGTGTTTGCTAGGACCCAAAAGTTGGTGAGACAAGAAAGATTCACCAAGACCTTACCTCGACTCCCCTTTGGTCATACCAATATTTTTGCTATACCGTCGTTCGGCAAGACATGCCCCACTCAGTGTGACTTCTTTCTGAATGAATTTGTTTGGCCAAAGTGAAACCTTCATTCCCAGAATCTGTGTTGATTTAGAGTTTTTCCTTATCCACGGACTTTCGTCGAGTCTGGATTTCTCAAAAATATGTCATATCTCTGATTTCTCGAAATTGCAATTTGGCTCGTTCTTCGCAGAAATCTGTCCCTCACAGATTTTCCTAAAAGTTGATGAAATGTAAAGGAATATGGAATATCATGATGTGTTAGTGATTTTCAATGCATTTTATGATTTGTTCATGCTATCTTATGATCTCCCATGTGGTTTATTGATGAAGATTGATCGGGTCTAATGATTAAGTAGGTGTTTCATCGTTATTTCGTTGGAGTTCGATCAGTCCAGAATTTCTTGAAATTTCTCTTTGGCTCAAATTCCGCAGATGGTCTTGAAACCCAAAATTTGTTGTGGTCATTTTATATGAGATTTAATAACACTCTGGCTATATGAGGTACAATCTAATAGTGTTTTGATGAATTAACCCTCCCTTTCCTGTGGTTCTTACTATGATTTCCATATTGAGTGTAGGTTGAATCAAGCAAGGCAACAACTAGATCTTCATTATCTAATGTAGAGAGGATAAAGCTAGACATTAAGAGCAAGGTCCCGAAGAGTAAAATCACTTTTGTCTGGTCAGAAGTCACTGATACAAATGTTGGCCTCTGGGACTATGAAGAGTTAAAAGAAAGAATGGCGGTTGAGGATCCTCCTTTGGTGACTAGAAGGATGATGGAATCAGGCTTGTCCCATGTTGTTGGTTTCCCTTCTACGGTGCAATGTTATGAGCTGGTCCTGGAGTGTGTGAGGCACTATGACAGTGATACATAGAGGATAATTGGTCCTCAAGGGAGATTTGTTGCAAATCTCAACCCGGTTTCCATTGCCCAAACCTTTGATATGCCAGACAGGTCTCATGTGGTGGGATTCACCATTGAGGTAGCTCAAGAGTTCTACGATGATCAGACTATGAAGTCATAGTAGCTTATCAATTCTTGGCTGGAGAAGCCCAAGTCCCACTATTCCAAGTTGCCCAAGCAGCTGTTCCAAGACAAATTCAAGGAGTACTATGATGCCATCATGTTTCTTAGCAGGGTGGTTGGATTGAAGAGTGCTGGTACATTTGAGAATTGGATGTGCCATGTGATTGTGAGGATGTAAAAAGAAAAGATTAACTACCATTGGGCAGGAGTCATTAGCCAAGTAATTCGCAAGTAGTTTTCCAATGTGTTGCAAACAAGGACCTTCACAATGACTTCGTATTTGGTCTATGCACTGGCTAAATTCCATCCCTACAAGGGATTAAGTACAAAGGGAATTTTCAGACAGGATATTATCTATGAAGTTTTACCTCAGTTGTATTTAGGAAGCTCTGACTATAGGAGGGAAAATTATGCATTTACCATGCATATCACCATAATGCTTTAGAAAGTAGAGAATGTAAGGATTTCAGACCTAGCTATTGAACTCATCAGGAAATATGGGGTGTGGTTTATCTAGTTCCCAACTTTCTCCTATATTCGGATTGATGGCTGCTAGAGGGTCCCATACAGACTTCCAAGGTATCCCACTGATCACATTATATTGTTGGAAGTGACTAGGCAGATCTATGACTTTGATGCCGTTGTCAAGAAGGACAAACACAAGAAAGGATTTGGTGGGGATTTTCCCCTAAGGATTGGCACTAGAGAGGTATGTCCTTCCATTGGTTCTGCCCAATCTTTAGAGGAAGAATTGAGTGCCCTTGGTCTGTCTTTTCATTCTAAGAGATCCAGGTTTGATATTATAGGAGAAGCTGAGAAGAAGGCCAGCAAAGAGTATTACCATAAGGTGAATTTGGAGGACTACTAGGACAACTGCAATGATGAATTTGAGGTCAAAAAGAAGAAATTCTCCCAGCTTCTAGTTGAGTCAGTTCAATTATACAATATGAAGGAAGTTCCTAATTAGCTAGAGGACGATGGAAACTTGGTCCAGGATCATGCTTATGAGGCCATAAAAGATAGACCAATTGGTGATGTGGATTGGTCAGAGGAGGAAAAGATAGAATTGAAACAACTGATGGATCCAGTTCTCAAATTCACTAGGATGTGGCTAGGGAATAAGTTATGGGAGTTGGGAAATAATGGTGTACAATGCACCTATGCACTAATGGGAGATTTGGATCCCCACTCCACCTCTGAGGAATCTACCAAATAGGATCCCAAGGGAAAGGGTAAGTTGGATTCTCCATCCAAGGTCAAGATTAAAGGTGTTCAAGGAGCAGAGGCCCAAGAGACAGAAAAATAGAGGAAGCCAAAGGCTAAGAAGAGGACAAGAACTAAGAAGTCTGAGTAGAAAGGGATTGAAAATTAGAATCTTGAGGTTGATGTGCCAGTGCCCAAGAGGAGAAGAATCATAAAATTTTCAGAGAAGGAAAGCTCCAAGGTAGGGGAGGAAGAAGCTACCCCTCAAGTGATAAATGTTGAAAGTTTAAAAGAGAAGGCCAAGGTATATACAAGGATGTCTAGGACTCCTTCTCCCAGGGACAGTGTGCCCATGGTTGACCTCCCTTCAGTGGTTTCTCATGAGGAACAGTATGATGATGTGCCTTTCGCTCATGGAGCTCAAGGCAAGCCTAATGAGTCAGAGGATGTTGAGGATCATCCTGATACTGAGGAGGAATTTCATGAGGGTAACCTCCATGGAGCAGAGGAAAAAATTGAAAAGATAATGCAGTCCCCTATGGTTGCACATGCAAATTCTCCTGTTAGAATTGAAGAAGTTGAATCTCCTCCAAGGGAAGTAGATACAGTGAAAGATCCATTGCCTGAACAAGAAGAAGAGCATGCCGAGGAAAAGGAAAGTAAAACAGATGAAACTCCTGATGAAAAAAAATTGAGTAAGGAGGCACCTAAATATCAATAGGAGGAGGAGAAAAAAAGTGAGGTGCAATCAAAACCCACTACTCCAGAGTGGCTGGACAAGGAGATAAAGAGAAAATAAATTGTTGTGGAAGACAGTCCACCGAATTGGGATGCACTACTAGCCAAAATTGGAAAGGATAAAGGTAAGAAGAAGGCTAGGGTGATCTCGAGGATTGAAAGGGATGATACTCATGATAGAATTGTTCACATTGCCACCCCTGCTCTAGATAAAAACAGAGATGATGTGGTTGGAAAGGATTACAATATTCAGACCTTCAATCTAGGACCTACATCAATAGAGCAGGACATTGAGGATTATGAGGGTTCTAGTGCAGTTATTGTGGGTAGATTGAGGAAAGAAATGAAGACCAAGCAAGAGCTAAAGAGAGAAAATGAAAATCTTATTAAATGCTTGGAGGACTTAATGAAACCACTGCAGTCCATTAACCCTTCTTCCTTTGCTACAAATCCTCTACCTCAAGGGACCATCACTGATCTAGAAAAGATGAAAGCTTCCACCCTTGCCACTATGAATTGGTTGCAGGGAGTGCAAGTAAAGGGTGATGAAGCTATTAAGGAAATCTTATCAATAGGAAAGGATACTATCATGGAAACTGAGTAGTTGAAGGCGGTGTTGGCACAAGACAAGGAAGATATGAATCTCCTTTTGCAGAAAACCAGAACTATTATGGAGTACACCCGAGACAAGTTGGTGACTGATGGGATCCTTCCTTCTTCTAGAGCTGCCAAACGATGGGAGTGGTATGAGGCATTGCAGATTAGGCAAAAGGTGTTGAAAAATATTAACAAACAAAGGAGGAAGATTGATGATACCCTAGCTGGTGTCTACAATGGATCCATTGCCTTCTTTGAAATTATGATGGGAAGAAGGAATATTGCACCCAAGTACTTGAGCTTGGAGCAATTAAGGAATTTGTGGCATGATGTCTATGCACCACTTGATTATGGGTCCGTTTCTGAGCACCAGTTGGATGATGTGACCACCTACCTTGTAGTTATTGACAAATACCTAATGTATAAGGTGGATTGGGATAAGTCGGTCAAATGGTCAAGAGAAGAGATTGCATCCATTGAGAATTGACTTAGGGTTCTACCCCTACCACCAGTAGCCAACTTGGATGGGGCGTTCTTGAAAGTACACTAGGAGCTAGATTGGAGTGCAGATAATAGGGAAGGAAGCTGATGATAGGCTGCGACGCGATTTGTGCTTCCCTATTATCTTCCCACGCATTGGTTTGAATTGCATTGTGGATCCCAAGCCAACTTGGATGGAACGTACATTTAAGGCTTATTTGACTGGCCATGGGTTTCTCTTGACCAAGTTGTTGTGCCATTAATGTCGCGGGCTTTGCTTGGCCGACGGGTTTTCTTGGGGAATTCTATATTTGGCATTTCACCTCATTTGTAAGGGAGAGGTAGTTAGAATTTGTAATTAGAACATAGAGATTGATATAGAGCAAAGATAGTTAGAAGTAGAGAAAGTTAGCAAGTAGGTATTCTCAAGCAAATATTGTAACAGAAAGTTGGAATTGTTGCTACAGTGGACAATTTGAATACAAGAAATGACATTGTGATTTGGTGCCATACTTTTTTTCTCTTGTCTTGCATGGTTCTTGTTATTTCATCTTTAAAATTGCTTTGCGGAAGTTAATATTTAGATTAGATTTGATTTAATAATGTTGGCGATTTGATACTTGAATGTTGGAGCAATCCTTCAGTCCATACTTTTCGTAACCAAATGATTGTTAGTTGCTTTGCAAAGTTAGCCTGGACTTCATATTCAGTGTGCTTAGTTTGATTGTGAGGATTTTTTCATTTCAACTACAATAGGGTTGTTGAATGAATGTTCATAATTTGAAAATCTTAACACCTCAAAAGATTGCACTGTTTTCTGTAAGATTGCAAATTTATCTGGGTCAAATAGAGATTAGTTTTGAAGGATTGTTCCATTCGAGTGTTGGTTACTTTCATTGTTAATCTTAGGAGTAGTATTAGATTTAGAAATCTCTTTGAAACCCTTATCCTTTTCTAGTTCTTTGATTATTGGGTTTGATCTTGGATTAAAATATCATTAAATTGTTAGATCCGATAAAATTGATTGAGTATTTTGCTTGTAGTAAGGTCCCATTGTGATTACCAACATTCTCACATTTTATCACTGAGTTGTTTATGCATTGTCAAGACCTAAAATTAGAGACCTTGGGGTTATCCCTTGAGACTTGCTGATAGAGATTTACCTTTCGAGAGAGATAGGTTATTACATTTTGTCTGAGTTGTTGCTGTGCAGAAAACACCATCAACAGTATTATGGTGGTTGTGGAAGTTTTTTTTTGTAATGTAGAACCAGTTTGCAAAAGGGTAGTCCTTCGAGGTTGATAGTTAGTGTGGTTTGAGAAATGGAGTGAACATTCACCAAGGTAACAATGCTTTTGCTTATAGCATGGTAAGAGTAATAAGAAGATGTGGTAGGTATCTCAAGTTTAGAGAAAGGCATAGAAATTTAATGTAAGTAGTAACTTATTCAAGAGCATACAATGCCATTTGTTCTCAAGGTGACAGTCTTAAAGAGTCATTTGTTCTCATGGCATTCATTGGAGGTTTATAAATTTTTCAAGAAGAGTTTATAGATATTTATCATTGTTGTCAAAGAGGGTGTAGTGCTCTTGCTTTTTCTTTGATGCAAATCTTAAATAATGATAGTATAGCGACAGTCTAGTGAAAAATGATAGGGTAGTGAACAATGCTATTAATATCAAAGGGATAATGCTTTACATTGATTCACTTAGAATTCTTTATGAAAATCTTATCTTCCCTCTGTGGTTTTGATGTCAAGTATTGGGCATGTGCAGGATCATCATGGAATAAACAAGCCCTTAAGTGGCAAAAAATTTAGAAAAATCAGAGTTAGGCAACTTGACATAAAAATAAAAATAAGTTATCTATATTATTTCAAAAATATGTAAGAATAGAATTTGTAGAAAATTGAATGTAATTTATAAACTACTAGGTTTAAAAAAAAAAATCTATTTGGTGAAAATTTGAAATTTCAATGTAGTAGTACTTAAATTTAGGGAAAAAATAAGAAGTAGGTGTCTCGACCACCCCAACCACAATAAAATCATAATATTTTTTTATAAGATTTTAGATATAAGTAGAGGACTCATGTCCCGATGTGATGCATATTTTTTTGTAATTTTTTTCCAAGTAAACAATTAATTATGATTTTTTTATTACAAATTTTAAAAAATATAAAAACTCGTATGTCTGACCACCTTAACTTGGTCAAAACTTCATGAAATTCAATTTTTATTTTTTTAATCCTATAGTTTGAAAAGCATAGAATGTGACACATGTTTTGGATTGAAAAAATGTGATATCATTTGAAAACTATAGATGTTTTTCAATCAGCCTATCAATTAGGACTGAGTCGTAATTCAAATAGAAAATGAATAAAAATTACTTATTAAATTCAAAGTAAAGCATAGTTTATATTGGTGGAAAGCTAAGAGTCTCCTTTAAAAATCCTTTTCATTTCATCAATTTTGGGTTAAAAAAAAGTCGTCAGCCACATACCCATCATATTGCCACTTTTGGGCCCATCATGATCCTACACATACCCTATTGATATGCATCAAGGGGTGGATATGGAGATGGTTCTAGTGTTTACAATGCATTTTCATTGTTTGACAATGTAATGGATTATGGTGACTTTTATTTCATTGATAAGATGATGATAGACAATGTGTTTTGTATGCACTATTCTTAGTTAGAATTTTTCTATACTAACAAGACAATGCCTGTATGGTGGTTGAACTTATAGAGATTTGGTCATTGTGGTGTTGATCAATTGTTCTTAACAATGGCATTCTATTCTCTCTATTCTTCTTTATTGTTTGTTGGTGATAGTCCTTGTATATGATAGTCTTGTTTATATGAATCATCATCTACTTCCTAGTGTTTTTTCTCATTACTTGTTCATCATTTGGTTCATGGTGTTTTGGTGATGTAAAAATTAATTGTGATTATGGTTTGATGGAATAACATGTACAGTTCCAAGTATAGTGCTCAGTTTCCTTGAGAATATTAAAACAATGTTGGTGTTTGGTGTTTATTCAGAGTAAAGGTTTGTCACTGGAAATTAGTGGAAGAGATTTACATGATTGCAAGACTACAGTGATAGTGCTAGTAGTTGAGTTTGTGTGCATTCCATGGTATTTAAATATATTGATATCTCCAATGTAATTTTATGATATCTACTAATGCTCTTCATGTTTTAGTAGTGGCAGTGGTTTCACAAATAAATATAGGTGTGACCTTGCTTGTTGACTATGACTTTGCACTTTACTAGATGACAGTGACTTTGATTTTTTTTAATGACAGTGGATTGATATGGATCTTCCTCATCTTGCATTTGAAGTTGGTACTTGATGGAATTTCATGATGATGTTCAGGTTCAAGAGTATAGTCCTTGGTTCTTGAGTAAGAGATAATAATATCACAAATACATAGTAAAGTGTTGTTGATAAAATGTTTTTGATATGCATATTTTGTCTCTTGTCAATGATAGTCTTAGTACTTTTGCAATGTGATTTTTTTGCATGAGTATAGCAATGATAATAGAATGCTTCATGAAAAAAGTGATTTCAGATGATAGTGGTGTAGTGGTGCAATTATGAACAATTTATTGGACATTATTCTTATGACATGGAATGGTTATTCATATCATTTATGGAAGGTTTACCTTGCTCTTGTAGTGGCAACTCCTATCCTCTTCCTTATGACAGTTGTTTCACCAACTAAAATGATCTTCTTTCTTTCTTTCTTTCTCTATTATAGTCTAGGGGATAGTGCATGAGAAGGTGTGATGATAGTGTATTGACAAACATTGATCACATCATTATTGCTTTGTGATAATGTGTAGTGCAATGGACAGTGGTCCTATTTTCATTTATAGTCTCCTAGATCTTTGTCACTTAAGTAGTATGCTATTTTGTACACTGTTAGTTAACAAATTCATAGGAAAAGGAGAGGATAATGGATTGCAATTATAAGGGGTGACCCTTTGGTGAAATAGTGGGGCTTCTTGCCTATAGAGCTAACAACCATGGTTCAAACCTCATGGGGTCACTCTCTACCATGTCAACAATGGAGTTTTTTGTTTAACCTTGTATTAAGGGGAGGCTCCTTGGTGAGCTCGTGGGGCTTCTTTCCTGTAGTGAAAACAACCAAGGCTCGATCCTTAATATTAAACATTTTGGGGGTGACCCTTTGGTGAAATGGAGGGGATTCTTTCCTATAGAGCCAACAACTAGGGTTCAAACCTTGTAGGGTCATTTTCTATCTCATTAACAATGGAGTTTGGTGTTTACCCTTGTATTAAGGGAAGTCTCCTTGGTCAGCTGGTGGGGATTCTTTCCTATAGTTCCAACAACCAAGGACTAAAACCTTAATATTAAATTTTAGCCAGCACGAGTAATAGAGCTAGCTTGGGTCTTGAGTTTTCTCACCATTGGTTTTTGGTTTGACTCTGCTCCTTGGTTTACCTAGTTGGGATTGGCTTGCTAGATTTTGGATCCCTCCACATGGGACTAGTCTCGCTCCCGCTTTCCCTAGGTACCCAAGATATAGGTTGTTGGGTGGGGTAATGGGAATACCCTTGTTGTTAACAAAAAAAAAGGATTGAAATGACATTCAGTGGTCATTCTAAAGATAGTGCTATGCCAATTGAAGAGGCGTGCTCATCAAATTCATATAATCAATGACAATTTTGAATCAAGTATGTTGTTGTTGAATTCTTTCTTAGAGAATAGTAATGCTATATACTTTTACATTTTAAGCATCACTAATCAATGATAGTGATATGAATGTTGCAAATGGTTTCCTTCATTCCACAAGTGCTTTTATGGTGGAAGTTTGTTGAGTCCCTTTTCCATTGTTGTCAAAGGGGGAGAAAAGGAAGATGATTGTAGGTGCATGCAAAGATTGGCTGAGATCAATGCCAAAGGGGGAGTTTTTTGCATGAAGTTTGTCATTGATGTCAAAGGAAAGTTGTTATTTATGTAAGCTAGAACATGATGTTGGTGTTTAATGTAGTGAAACACAGACAAGGTTGGAGTTTTCCAATGATGTCAGAGAATATTTTCACACATGATTTAGTATTTTTCTTAACATAGTTAATAGGGAACTTATCATGATAATTTTTTGGTGTTGGTGTGAATGAAATATTGACCCAAACATACTGATGTCTCATTCTTATTCATGTCAAGGTGTTGATACAAAATTTGATGTTACTTGTGATGGAAGAAGTCTTTTTAATATGTCAAATTTATGGACAACATTTCAAGAGTTTCTTTCCTTCATCTCATCTTAAGCATTTGATTATTGCTAACAACTATACTTCATAATCCAAACATATCAAACTCTCAAAGGAATAAACTATTCCCTAAGGGTTTTGACCTTGGGTTTAAGTTTTATAAAGGCTTCTATTATTTCAGCCAAAGGAAGAGTGTTGAGTTTCTATATAAAGTTCTATAGCATTTTGACCAAAGTATGATTAACTTTATTCAACTGATAATTTGGTGGGATTGGAAGATCAAAGGTTATTCTTTAAATTGCATAGCGATTTTTTTTAAGCTTCTAGTTTGACAGGCATCATGGTCACATTGTAGTTACATAAAATTTGATAACTATACCAAGATAACGATGGTACAAGGATATCTGTAAGTATATTTAGAGGGTTTGAATCATGGATTAAGCTCTATGTGATAAGGTCTTGAAAAAATAAGAACTTTGTTATTGCAAAAGATACCTATAGTGAAGAAGGTTTGGAAAATAGATATACAAAATGCTACTGCCATTATTGTATTCATAATGTGTAATATACGTTGATTAAGATGAATTATCATGCTCTAAGTTCTATAGTTTTATATGCTACTTGAAGATATAGGCATAGTGATAGATTAATGAAGGTGATAACACTATGATTCTTGTCAAGAGTAAATATTGATAGGAAGTATTGTGTGACAATTTGCTTGGGTGAAGGTTATACAAAGAAATGGGAGGCATGAGTAGTAGAGGATAAAAGTTTATATGTTGCCTTATGCTTTTTTGTGCAAAGTTTTGTGTTTTCTTTCAAAGATGGTTAATGATAAAATATGTGCAGGTTGGTTTAATTCCAAAGATAATGTATAGTGAAGGAGAATGAATGATAGTGTTATATAAAACCATTATCTCACTACATTCATAAAGTGTGATTTGCACAAGGGTGTGGTCTACTTGAAAACATTGATTCTTAGAGGTTGTAAGGGAAGTGCGTATTTGTGAGGATTTTTATGTGATCAAAGACATATGTAACAAGGAGAGTCATTATTTTGTGTTAGTATTTGTAATAATTCAAATGATATGTCTATCATAATATGTGTGGAGATTTTGTGATTTCTGTATCTCAAGTACATCATTATAAAGGTCAGATTGTATGCAATATTTTTTTCTTGTAAACAAAGTGGTCATTCTTGTATGCTAAGTTAGAAGTCAAAAAGGTGAGGCTGGTGTATATTGTAACAAGGTAATCTCCTAATGTTTTATTTCTTCTTTCATTTGGATTTTTCGCTAGTGAGGCAGTTGTATTCTCCTATGAGGAATTATGTGTAGCCAGTGAGGCTTTTCCAGTGAGGTAGTTGTATTTTCTAGTGGGGCATTATGTGTAGCCAATGGGGCTTTGCCAGTGAGGTAGTTGCATTTGCCAGTGAGGCATTTTGTGTAACCAGTGAGGCTTTTCTAGTGAAGCATAAAAATTAGCCAATGAGGCTCTATAATCAGTGGGATTTTATTAATCTAGTGAGGCAATTTTCTCGAGTGGTTTTTAATCCTTATGAGGGTTTTCCACCCATAAAAATATTGTGTTATGATTCTTTTGTGGTCCATGTGATTATCATGATTCATGCAATTTAGTCTTGATGCTTCCTTTATCTACTTTGCAACATTTCATTTTTCATGTTGTGGTTATCACATTTGGTTACACTGTTGAAGTTGAACATTCAATGATTACAAAGAGATTATGTGTTTTGAAAAACCATTGAGTTGAAGTTGATTATTGAAAAATTGATTCACCCCCCTCTCAGTATTTCCCATACTCCAATAATAAATCACATTCGTGTTTTCAATGAAAAATGGGTGTTCTTTAAAGTCATGAGAAAACAATATGTGTAGATTGTTGAGCCTTATATTCCATAAGGATAAACCCTTTTTGTTAAGATCTTGTTGATTGGTAAGGTTTTGAAACTCTAGGCATTGAAGGTGCAACAATTCTTGAAGGGGAAAGCCATTGATATAGGTATAGTAACAAGGTCTCACTATTTTCTTTGTGTAATGATATGAGAAGACAATTCCATGTTTTGACATACAAGCTTGGATAGCATATTTGAAGTGACAATAGGAGGAATTCTTTTTCAGTGTTCTTGATTCATAACTTGTAAGAGTATGAGATAAGGATGACATTATAAGGGTAGGAGGCACTAGATTGTTTAGAGCGACATTATCAAATCTTGATGTGTGTGGAATTTATGGATGTAGAGCAATAAGGTATAGTCATTATGTGTAAGTGTGGTTTAGGAGGAGGCAGTCAAAATTAAACCCTATGTTTTAATGGAAGTTAAAGAATTGGTACTGATTATTGGCATGTTTCAAGTTGAAAACTTAATGACAAGTCCCTATTGAAACCATGTAGCACATTGAAAACTAGGTTTGATGCATAATGAGGAAAGCCACATCATGATGATAGTGATCAAAGGGTGATCATGATGCATAATGAAGGAAAGCTAGATCATTATGATGTGTATGAAGGGTGGCTGAGATTATGTAAAGAGAAAGATCATGATGACATTAACTCTAAAACTCATCCAATATTAAAGTAGATTTTGGAAAGTCAAATATAGAAAACATATGAGTAGATAAGCTTGACAATGATGGATTCCATTTTATTGGTTTAAAATTATATATAGTGTGGACATATTAATTGGAAAGGTGATTCCATAGCCTTCTGATACAAACTTTAGCCTCAAGTTGAAGCATACTAAACGAGGAAGGGTTGATCAAGTTTTAATGTCAAATAATGATGATGGAAGGAGTTCTAGGGTTTATAAAAGAGCAAGAAAATATGCCTTTTACAATAGAAGGAATTGTTTCAGATTTTGTCATAAATCCACATGATTTTCCTTCAAGAAAACTTCACAATCACCATTGAATCCATTACTAGACATCTTCATAGCCATGGTTATGGATAGTGGCATCTTGTGAAGAATGCAACCATGTTAGCAATGCAATGAATCCTTCATGATGTTCAAATTAGTCATATTTAGGGTAGTGCTTTCTTCACAATCACTGTAAGTAGGGACATTTATTAGATGCAGGTGAGTAGTGGTCATGGCATCATTGTAGTCATTGTAGGGATTTTATTTTTTTGTAGATTTGAGAAGATTTTCAGGGTGTAATTGCTTATTTTGAAGTCAGTTTGCTAAAGTTTGATGTTAGGGTCGATTTTCCTTGTTAATGCAACCTTTCCAAATCAAAATTTTTGAGCAAGTTGCCTATTCTAAAGGACTTTGTCAGTGATTTGTGGTAGGGAAAGAATTCAGATTGCAACAAGGAAGGTTTCAATAAGGGATGAATTTAGAAGTTTAATTTCTTTATAAAGGCATCTCTAAGCCTTTCTTTTTTTTAGTTCTAGCTTTTTAGTTGTGTGTCCATTTCAACAGATTGAAGTTGTGAAACCTTTTTTCCTTCATGCAAAAGGTTGAAACCAACACCTTCATATGAAATATAATCCTTTAAATGTAAACCATAAACTTTAAATGTAAACCATAAACTATTACAACTAACTTTAAATGTAATATATGCATTTAATTGAGGCATATTAAGGAATATGCACATTTGCATGTATTAATTTCTCATAATTTTTGTATTTCAAAAAATATTGAAAATCCTCCCATTTCTTAGTACTTGTAGCAATACATGCAAGGAATCAATCCTCCCATTTGCAGCCTAGATCATGAAATATCTTGTACAAGAAGAAACAAAAGGAGTTGTTTCCTAGTTTGTTTCCTCCAATCTGCCTAAGGTGGCCGAGTTATAATTTGCATTCCAAAATTCTTGAAGACATGTACATCCCTTGCTCCCTTGGAAACACGAGGTTAGTAGCCTCGGTGTGCTTGTGTACTCTCAGTAGAAATTGGTCCACCAAAAACCAACAGAAGCCTAACAATTTCATACATAAAGTCACATTAAAATCATTAAAAGACCAATAACTGAATAATTTCAAACACACACCTTCTGACCAGATCTATTATCACTTTCATGCATGCTATAAGTAGATCAATTGAAGGCCTTACAATGGTGATGTGGCCCATCTTTCACTACTTTCTCATCTCTCAATGATCCTAGGTATAAATTTCATGAATATATATGCATAATTAACATAAAACATGTAGCATATAAAAATCCAATAAATCTAAGAAATGGAAAAGAAAGAGAAGATTGAAAACCAAAAAATGCACTAGAAACCAATGTTTCTCATACCATAACTGATGTTCTTTTCTTAAGTTGATAATCTTTAATGAAGCCTTTCCCTTCTTTTCTCCTTCACTAGTCTTGCATATCTCTTCACTAAAGAAAACATTTAATTAATAAGTGGGTGAAAAGATAGTCATACATACATCAATGATAGTCCTAAATACATATGACATCAAACACCAATAGAGAATACCAAATTAAAGGTAATCAATATAGAGCAACATATAATGCCATTTTGCAAATTAACAATAATGCAATATTGTAAACCCTTCTACAATCAAAATTATGCTTGAAAGAAAACAATGATCAATAACATGACTTTACAAATTCAATGTGCATACTTACAAATCAATCTAGGGAACCATCCAGGTCTACTTTACTCTTTATTGTGTCAAGTGTTGCCTCATGGTCAGACTCATGCACTTTCCATAAATTCTTATTCGTAGGTCTACCCTTATATTTGATCAAATGAACGTTGGATGTGACGACAAGGTTTGAGTAGTGAAGAATCTTTTGATGCATGTCAAAGTCCTCAAACAACCAAACTACAACATTCTTAATTGGGTACCTTCTAAGCCATGTTCCAATAACAACTATCAAACCTATAGGATATTCTATGTTTTCTCCATCTATAACTAGGGCCTCCAATTTCTTTTTGGCCTTGATATATTCCACCTCTTCATTGTCTTCATCTGCAATCATCGCATAAACATGCACTACATTGATATGTTCATCTTGTTAGATGTATTTAATGAACATAAAAAATAAAACAACTGTAAAGTAAGATATATTACCTAGTTCTAGTAGGTTCGATACATGATCAAATTAAATGGATGATTGCATCTCCATGATTTGTAGAGCTATCCAGAGCTAATAACTATCAAGTGGGGTTAGAATTCTTATAGACCATTCGTCAATCCACTCTTTTGAGTCAGAATAATTCCATGCTTGAAGTGTACATGCAAAACAAAAGCATGCAATATTTTTCATATGGATAATTCATGTACCTACATTGGAGCTTCTAAAAGAGTGTAGCTCACTCGATCCTGTTAGTGTAAAAAAATCCTCATATTTTGCAATGTTAGTATCATCTACTAAATGAAAAAATATATAAACTAAATAATTACCTTCAATTCTTGGATCCATTGCATGATTGCACTATTCGACAATTGATTTCGAATCTGTCAACTTTACATTGTCTTTATATTTTAACTCTTCTCATGCTAAGGCTCTTTTGATACATGCACCTGCTCCATCATGCTCCCCCTTTCCATGCTCAGCCTATGAGAAGCAACACATATGTTGAACACCACTGATCCTATACATCTTTCTCAACCAGTAAAATATTCTAGAGTTCTTGAATTGTGATGTACAATTATTTGACCATATGATATGCCAATTGAAGGATATTCCCCTATTATCCAAATCAACAAAGAACATCTGAAAGCAACCTTGCACAAAATCTATAGAATGTGTGCAAACATCACTAATGTAAAAGTGATACTCCTTCAATACCTTCATTTTATCCTCTGTACTATCATTTCCATAAATGAATGCTATATGCACAAATATAGAAACCTTTATGGAGTTGTAGTATTATGATTGTGCCTCATTCCATGGTTGTAGTGTGTAGTTCTCTATGAAGTCAACAACTGAAATGATGCTATGAAGTGGAAACATGTCCTTGCATAACTTGAACTATGAGTCCAACCATCAAGCTCTATGTGTATGCCTTGCATAATCATAGACTACCTAATCATGGAAAATTCCCATAAACTGATACACTAAAATCTTATCACTGACCAATTCACAATTCTCTGCTTCTTTCTGATGGACTCAAGGAACACTGAGAGGGGAGGGTGAATCAGTGTTCAACAAATTTAAACTTTAAATCTAGATATTGAACCATCCACAACACATAAATATAAATAAAGATGAAATCACATGAACAAGATAATAAAATCACCATAACACCAATATTTTTACATGCAAACCCTGTTAAGAGAAAAATGATGGTGGAGATTAATCCACAAGTATACTCTGTTAAAAGAATGAACAAAAGGGAATGCACTTACATTCAGGCACACTGCCTAGAGCTCACTGCTCAAAATAAGGAAGGTTGACTTCCTACAAAATGTTTGTGATTACAAAAAAAATTGAACTGAGAAGATAGCATCTCCTAATGACTAGATTCAGTTCTAATGAAGCTCAGTGGATGATCTTTAGCTCTTCTAACTGATTATGTATTTTTTCTCTGCTCTGCTCTACTTTTCTACCCTTCAGAAACTATGCATAGATCTCTCAATCACTCTTCTAATACTTGCACACACATCTATTCTTCTCTTCACACATATTCACACACTTTCACAATTTTTTCTTCTTTCCAAAATGAATTATTGATCTCATATATACATACACTAACAAAGATTTCATCGCTTCAAGTCAGCTTTAACAAAACATGAAATATTCTTCAATGGTCAGCTCAAATCACAAATTAAATTTAATGTGCACCCACCCAAGTTGGCTAAGACATAGCTATGACCCAAAAAAAACTAACCAACATAAGAAACAATTAATTAAGTACTCCTTATACATCTGCGACATGTGGCATTCACTAGGTCAGCCACAATGAGAAAATAAATAGAAAAACATCCTACCAAAGCATTCAATCAGATCTCCTAACTCATACACTGATCAATTCAACATCACAAAAATTAACAAAAAGATAGTGTAGATGCTTAAAAAACTCTCTTAGAGATCCACAACTCAAAATGATGATCTGATGAGGCATACAGATTGACTAACTAACGAATACCCTGTTCTTCATACTTTTCTACCGATAGAACACCAATCTTTACATATCTTGCCGATACGGATAAATTCTAATCTGTGGACCAGAGGGATGACTTAGGTTTCCCTCAATGACAACAGTAGAAGCCACGTTCCATCAAACAAGCCATATGCTACCAATCTCCCCCTTTGGCATTGATGGCAACACTTAGTGAAAAATGACTAAGTGTCAAAATTTAAAATTTCAAAACTCAAACTCCCCCTTAGAATGATAAAGCATTTTTCATTGCTCTCCTCACACTTTGACATCAATGAAAAATATTTTCTTTACTAATCTCTCTCTCCTTTTCAAAAAATCAAAATTTGAGGTGCAACTATTGCACAAATCAGAAAAAAAATTATACTTATCTTTCACCTTTGGAAGAAATTTATTCCAAGCATCTACTACAATCCCAATAATTATTATCAAAATATTTCTTTTTGATGTCGTATTGATGATCTAGATAAGGGATTCCAAAGTTGTAATCACTTCTTCCAACTTCTATCCTTTCCTCAGGATCTCAATTTGCTACTCCAATCTGCATTTAGCTAGATCCTTCACTTTCCAGAAAGTGTCCATAAGAGTGTTTTTGGAAAAGTGAACCTTTGCATGCTCAGCCTGAAACTCATGAGTCTTTTTCTTGACTGCTCCATCCTGGTCCTGAAACATATTGTAATCCTAACCAATTTTGTTCAACTCACTCTCAATCTGCTCCAGCTTGTCTTTTTATTTACCAACCACATGAGGCCACTGAAGGAAATAATTGTAGATATTATTTGTTGAGTCAATACATTTCCTTAACACATTCATTTTCTTTTTCAGTTTGGTAAGGGACAACCTAAATTGCTCCTTCAAATGTAGAATTACTTCTTCCTCTTTTATGTCCTAAGGAAAAGAGGCCATAGCCTCCCTGATACATTCGATAAACTCTTATGGAAGTACATTCTACAAAATCTCCAATTCAATGTTGTTGTGCACAAAGTAACTACCTAGAGTGTCTTCAATCAAGTCCTGTTCATATTAGGTCCATCTAACCAAATGTCAAAAATATTTTCCATTCCATCTTCCTCCTGAATAATCTACAATATCTTTGTTTTGAATAAAGCACCTTCTTCATCACTTTCTTCTACTATTATTACATCTGGTTCAACTGATTTTGGTTCGTCTCTAGGAGTGTATTCATCAAAATCTTCATCTGGTATATCCACAATTATCTGTCCTTTTCCTTTTTCTTAGGATTTTGGGGACTTGTGTGTTGGAGGGGTGTTATCAACAAACTCTAGAGCCCTTTTCTTCTTCCTCTCCACTTTACCAGAAGAAGACCCAAATTCAAGCATCTTTACCAGAAGGGGAATGTTAACTATTCCAAAATTTCCCAATAGCTCTCTAAAGAAATTTTCATAAACTTGCTCACAATTTTCCAAAGCATTAGAATGTTTAAAATTTTTCTTACAAACTAGTTCACTTTCCTTCCATACCACATTATCATTCTGAGGCAAGCAATTCAAAAAATACATCATGATACATATGATCAAGGTACCAAACCTAAAGGGGTAATCTGGATCTTTCATCAATTGCACATTTTCCATTAACTAATCCTTTAGCATTCCACACAGATCAAAGTCTTCATCTTCCATTATCATTTTGTGAGCGATATAAACTATTCCTATTAAAGTTGCACCTTCCTTGTTTCTAAAGAAAATTGTGTATGAAATCCCATGTGCAATATACCTTGTTATTGGATCTTTGATTGTTGAAATTACTAGAGACCTTTGATCTCCTGTCACTCCAGTTAGGGTTTCGAATTCCTTGTTCCGAATTGACTTCTTTTTCAAAATATCCCCAACATTGCACAATCTATTATATTTCTAATCACATCCTTTGAAATAAGATAGGGTTTATCCAAGGATATAATGTCCTCATTCAATCTATTCAGCATAAACTTGACCACTTCCGCTTTGACGAAATAAGGAAATTGATTCCAAATGTCTAGAATTTTATGTTTCGTGCACTTTCAAGCCACTTCAATTCACTAGCTGGAAACAAATTTCTCACAACCCTATTCTTTCCACTACTATGCTCATCCAAATTCACCATTCCTTTTATTTTTTTCATTTTCCTTTGTGTACAGAGAAAATTTTTCTATTGACCACTAAATTCAAAATTCTACAAGCAACTAAAATACTTGAAGAATTCACTGCCAAATTTTCTCTACTCCTTTGAAATTTCACTGTAGAGGATTTATTTCTACTTCAATGCAAGGTGAAAAATGAGGGTTCCAAATACCATTTTATAGCTCCACACCTACCCTTTTCACCACATTAAATACTTTTCCCTAGGAGTTTCGGGTACACTATTTTCTCAGAAAGAAAAAGAAAAATTTATCTACAGACCTTCTACTTCTCATGTTTCTACATAAGCGATCACTGATGCATTTGCAAAATTTTATCATAGCTACTAACAACTTCTTGCATTTCAGTGCCAGCTATCGATAGGGGGGTGAAAGGATTTTCCTTGAAAAAATCCCCCTAGGCCAAAGGCCTAAGATATATTTTTGGAGGAATTACCAGAGGCTGCTTCCAGTGCAAGCTTATTTCCTTCATCAAATTCACTCTTCTTTACCCATGTTTTCTTCATCTGATCTCTTATCTCTTCCACTGTCACTTTTCCCTTTCCTTTGTCATAATTTTTCAAACTTCTTCCTCTGTATACCAGACCTCTTCTATCCATGTTTTTGTCATGTTTGCAATGTGACCAAATCTATTGCAATTGTAACACACTAGATTTCTTCTTCTAGACCATTCATTCCATTGGTTTCCCTTTGATCTACACTGATTAGCAATATGCCCAAATTTTCCACAAGTGTAGCATTTAACATTTCTTATACTGACAAACATACTTCACTCAACTGACTTGTGACCAAACTTTTTGCAACTAAAACATTGACTGAGAAATGATGGACTGCTTGAATTTATTTTACCTCTACATTGAGAAGCCATACAACCAAATTTATTGCAAGCAAAGTAGTAACCATTAAATTTTTGAGCATTGGGTTATCTCACTAGATACCTTCTACCTTTTTTCATCTGATTTCTTTGTCTGGAATCCTTATGTTCAGATCCATAGCTTTCTTCCTTCTCATATCCAAGACCTCACTTATCATTTGCATCCTTTTTTCCTTTAGTCAACTCATCAAGCTTAGTAGAACTGATCCTGAACTTCTCCTTGTATTTGTTTGTAGTAGTGAGTTCATCTCTGAGAATAACTATCTATCTTTCAAGCTCTTGTTCATTATTTCTGGATAGTTGCAGTTCAATCTCCATCTAAATGAATCCACTATTTACTCTATTGTATTCTTCATATTTTTTATTTTAAGGAATGGGCTAGATTCTCCTTATTCTTCTTCCTTTCTTCAATCTCTTTAGTCAACTTCATTGCCATAGATTCCATCTCAAGCTTTAGAGTAGCATTGTCCCTAGTGAGTTTTTCACATTCTTCAGTTATTTCTTTTAGAGTATGATTCAGGTGAACATCTTCCAAGCTTTTATTTTCTTTCTACTTCAGATGATCACAAAGTCCCTTCCTCTTTTCTCTTGACTCACTAATTTTATCCTTCAATGATTGAATGAATTTCTTAGCATCCACAAGATTTTCTTTTAATTCCATGACTTCTTCTTTAGACTAATCAAGATCATCAAGTGCCACCATAAGCTTCTATTGAAGACCTCCAAAGTCCATTGCAATTTAAGATCCACCTCAAGCTATTAAAATTTTTGTAAAGGAACCTTGCTCTGATACCAATTGTTGGACTCAGGGAACACTGAGAGGGGGGTGAATTAGTGTTCAACAAATTTAAACTTTAAATCCATTTATTGATTCATCCACAACACAAACAAAAATAAAAATGAAAGCACATGAAAAAGATAATAAAATCACCATAACACCAATATTTTTATGTGGAAACCCTGTTAAGGGAAAAACCATGGTGGAGATTAATCCACACTTATACTCTGTTAAAAGTATGAACAAAAGGGAATGCACTTGCATTCAGGCACATTGTCTAGAGCTCACTGCTCAAAATAAGGAAGGCTCATTGCCTACAAAATGTTTGTGATTACAAGAAAAATTGAACTAAGAAGATAACATCTCATAATGCCTAGATTCAGTTCTAATGAAGCTCAGTGGACGATCATCAGCCCATCTGATTGATTCTGTATTTCTACTGTACTTTGCTCTGCTTTTCTGCCCTTCTGAAACTATGCATAGATCTATCAATCACTCTTCTAATACTCACACACACATCTATTCTTCTCTTCACACATATTCACACACTTTAACACTTTATTCTTCTTTCCAAAATGAATTACTAATCTCATATATATATATATCTGCTAACAAAGATTTCATCCCTTCAAGTCAACTTTAACAAAACATGAAATATTTTTCAATGGTTGGCTCAAATCACAAATTAAATTTAATGCACACCCATCGAAGTCGGCTAAGACATAGCTAGGACCCATATACACCCGCAACATGTGAAATTCACTAGGTCGGACACAATGAGCAAATAAACAGAAAAACATCCTTCCAAAGCATTCAACTGGATCTCCTAACTCATACATTGATCAATGCAACATCACAAAACTTAACAACAAGATAGTGTAGATGCTTAAAAAACTTTTTCAATGATCCAAAACTCAAAATGATGATCTAGTAAGGTGTACAAATTGAATAACTGATGGATACAATATTCTTCATACTTTTCTGCGGATAGAACACTGATCTTTACATATCATTCCGGTACAGATAAATTTTGATCTACAGACTGGAGGGATGACTTAGGTTGCCATCAATGACAACACTAGAAGCCACATGCCATCAAACAAGCCATATGCCAACACTTTCCCATATTTTAGACTATAGGCTACTATCTTGTATTTGCCAAATTCAACAATTTTGTTTCCAATTTTGTGTGTACTAGCAATGTGTTGGAAAATTGGCAAATGTTGCATTCCACCACAATGATCACATGTTCCATCCAAACATGACTTCTTGTAAAATTTTTTACCATCCACTCTTTCACATAAATGGAAGATAAGAATTCCCTTGAGCATTTAGGTGGAGGCCTTATGTTACATTCCTGCAAAACATTGTTAGTATCCATATCTACACATATATGTTGATAAACATCATAATGGTTAGAAAACTCAATATCTAATCTACAACAAGTAGTGCGTGTGTGATTTATTTTGACATAAAAAGGATTTGGTATTTCAAAATACCTTTGACATATTTTAATTTGAGGAAACCTCTGTACAAAATCAACAAAAAGTTGGGATTGAGTGGTATGATTTTTTTTTTTGGATGTGGCTCATGGATTTGACTACCAATTCTCCTTACAAAATCTCTTTTATTGGGAGAGGTCCTTGTGTTATCCTTCCAAAAATATTGTATTATAGATCTCAAGGCTGGAGCAATTTCTTTACCTTTATGTGGTACTCTACCCGAGAATGCCCATAACTCATTGCTATTTGGATCCTCCACTCTTTCATGCCTTCCTTTGGATCTCATTAGAGATGATCTACTTATTTTTAAAGACTTACTCATCTTTGTAAGGTTCATCTTGTTCCTTGTTTGACTACTTGAAAGTGTTGTTGTCATCACATGTCATGTGGCACAAATATCTTTCATGCATTAGGTAGAACCCATGCTCTCGTATGCACTCATCAAATTATTTACAATGGAATTTTAACTTGATTCATTCGATGTCCTTAGCCCAAGAGCCTTCATGGTGGACCTAAATTTGAGTTGCCTCATCATTTCAATAAATAGTTGACATCTTCCACCCTCACATAGCTTCTCAAAAAATAAACTCCATATCCTCTGTGCATATCTTTGACATGTAAATTTTGGAATCTTATCAGGAATCCATTTCAAAACATTGGAATCAATATCAATCAAATATTTAGGTTTTCAATGCGAAACTCTAGGAGGAGTTCTTGAAGGTAAAGTTGTTTCAACATTAGGAATGTCAACAACATTTGGGATAGATTGTTTACCTAGAATTAGAGGTGAAATTGATGACATACCTTGAGATTGACATGTAAACTATGTTTTACCTCCAACTTGAGATGTCGTATGTGGAGTGCCTTCAAATAGAGATGTGTTTTCTGATAAACTTTCAAAATTGCATGTTTTCGATGGTGTGTCTTCAAATACGGATGTGTTTTCTGATGTACTTGGAAAACCACATGTTATTGATGCTATGTCTTCAACTGGAGATGTGATTGTTGTTGTACTTTGAGGATGATATATTCTAGATGGTGTGCATTGAAATTCACCTATGGTTGATGATGTGCCCCAAACTTTGGGATCCATTTGTGTCCTTCCATAAATTTTGTTCATTCATACACTTTGTGCTGCCAGTTGGACATCTCTCTTAGATTGTATAGGAATTTCTTGATGTATGGGCTGCAATTCCTTTTCTTCACAAGCTTGCATTTTTTATTCTCTTCTCCTTGCATTTTGAACTTCATGTTCTTTTGGTGTTAGAGGATTTTCTTGTTTCCTTGTAATGACATTGAATGCTACATGTTCACAAACACACATAGAACAAAAGTAAGTAATGCATTTTATGAAACATATTGACATCGTTGATTACATTGCATTTTATGAAACACACCAAAGCATTTTATGAAAGAAGGTAGTGAGCGGTTTGAAAAAATTCTCTAAGAAATGTTGTCTCATGGTGATGGACATCACCATGCGAGACCACATTTCTTGGAGGAATTCTTTCAAACTACTCACTACCTTTTTGTATGCAATCACATTTTCTGCACATGTCTACCAAAACATCTTATCAAACGTGTCTATGCTAAAACATTTTTCATACATGTCTACCTTAGCCTTTTTCATACATGTCTACCAAAGCATTTTCTAAAAGAAGATAGTAATCTATTTGGAAAAATGCCTCCAATAAATGTGGTCTCATGGTGATGGACATCACCATGAGACCACATTTCTTTGAGGCATTCTTTCAAACAACTCGCTGCCTTTTTCTTTGCAACTACATTTTTTTGTACATGTCTACCAAAGCATCTTATCAAACAAGTCTATGCTACAACATTTTTCATACATGTATACCTTAGCCTTTTTCATACATGTCTACCAAAGCATTTTATGAAAGAAGGTAGTGAGCTGTTTGGAAAAATGCCTCCAATAAATGTGGTATCATGGTGATGGACATCACCATGAGACCACATTTCTTTGAAGCATTCTTTCAAACAACTCATTTCCTTTTTCTATGCTACCAAATTTTTCATATATTTCTACCAAAGCATCTTATCAAAAATGTCTATGCTACAACAATTTTCATACATTTCTACCTCCATATTGCAAGAAAAGTAAGTAATGCATTTTTTGAAACATATCCATACCATTAATTACATTGCATTTTATGAAACACACCAGGAATTTTAGGAAACATATTCATATAGCTGATTACATTGCATTGCAGATCTTTAAAAATCAAAGCATTACTTTGCATTGCATAACTAATGTAACTTATCAAGCATTGCATATCTTATCAAACATTGTTGTCCCCAAGCTAGGGTTTATAGAGAGCTTCAAAAAACCCATAACTTATGATGCATCTGGTGAAAATATATGAAAATTGGTACTAATTTTCTATAGGCCTATATGCATGCCGACATAAGGATGGTTACTAAATCATCATTTTGTGTGAGTTATTGAGGAAAATTTGTTTCTTTTTGCAACTATATTGTGTAAAACCTAGTACTTTGAGGAATTTGTACAAAATTGCTTCATGTAAGCATTGATCAATGTTAAGAAGTGTTTGAGGTAAGTATTTGGAGTGTGAAAAAGTGCTTAGGAGAAAATAAGTGTCAAACCCAAGGTATAAGTTGCTGCCACCTTTGCAAACTAGAGAATCTTGTGCTTATTTTTTTCAAAATAATATTGTGATTGTCCTTCAAAGCTCCTTGATTTATCATAGAGAATGATGAAAAACACAACCAAGCCACAAAGAATGAATTCAAAGAAGGGTTTGTGATGATATATCTTGGAATTATTCACTATTTATTTGGAAATGAGGTAACTTAGAAAGAAAATAGCATTTTCAATTCCATAAAATTTTCCCATTTTTTATTTGTTAGAAAACTAAATGGTATGAATGAATGGAAAATTTCATTAACAATAATGTCAAGTCACTTGAATTTATCTAAGAACATGTTGAAGGTCAATTTTTTATGGCACAAAATAATGAATGGAAACTTGCATTAACATTGATGAAACCTCTTAAGTTTTCCAAATTAGTTGAAAATAAAAGTTTTCCCACAACCATCACTAAAAATCACAAAAATCAACAATGAATAGAAATTTTGACTCACACCATACTAGGGAATGTGGACATGGAAAAAGTAACCCTTTTACTTTTTCTTGTTTGGTTCCTCCTTGTGCTTATTTGGATTGATTTTTCCTTGATTTAATGTTGTAATATGGCCCACATGTTCACATTAGGTCTTGAATCTTTATGAATCATTAAAACTTTATGATGTCTTGTAAAGGTGTTATGAAGTGTTGTAAGACATTTTCACACTTTTCTAGACTCTTCTTATCATAATTCATCTATATACCCTCTTTTATCACTTACCAATTCCTTTTTCAAAGTGTTGTAAAGTCTTGTAACAAAATTTCACGCTTTTCTAGACTTTTCATCAACAAATACACCTTTCTTATGCTTTATTTGGCCCCTTCATGCGCTTATAGGCCTTAATTAAGTGTATTTTTAAATATAAACCCGACAAACATCATTAAAGACAATATAATTTCTGACACCCACTCACATGCCTTGAGTGGGACCCATTCACCCAGGGTGGCAAATGAGTCCCTCTTGGTACAAAATTCAAAATAAATTCAAATTACTAGTGGGATTTTATTCCTAAAGACCTAAGGTCAGCCTGTGATGTATTTTTGGGAAATTACAACATAATTGTGTATAAATACATGATTTTATATTCATTTTAACCCCATTCATCCAAGCATTCATTCTTGCATTCAATCCATCTAAGCATTCACTCAAGCATCACATCATCATCCAATCAAGCAATTATCAAACATCTTGGAGTAGCCATTGACATATCTTCAGACTTCAACAACCAAGGTTTGGTGAGTTTATGATATTTGCATGTTATTTTTTCATCATTCCTTTCTTATTTCATTTCATTTTATAGGGTTTGATTACCAAAGTGGGGTTTGACCAAGGCAAATCCCTATACTCTAACCCTTAACCATTTTCCCCCTCTTTGCATGTGTATTTGCAAGTCTTGTAGGAAGATTTTTCAAGAAGAACGGTATGGAAAAGTAGTCAATAAGTCATCTAAGTTATCACAATCAACATAACCCTAATTGGAGCTTGAAGACAATTTTTAGCTCATTTTTTGTAGATTTAGATCTGGCAACCCAACAAGCAAAAAAGTGTAGACCAAGACCCACAAAGTTGACCTTTGAATTTTTAGATTTTTGTAGGTGGACTAATTCTCCATTAGTGGCGAATGAGTGCTAGGATGGGAAAAGAGTTTTCTGTAGTTCTGTGTTCCCAACATCTCAAAATTTGTTCCAATAGTTTTTACCAGAAGTAGGACTGATTCACCATCTGTGGAGAATGAGTCCTAGTGGGCATCAACATTGAATTCTACAACATTCTATAATATTCTTAGATCTACTTCTGGTTTCCAAGTGCACCCATTTCAATTTCATTCAATTTTTTTTCATTTGTGCATGTTTCTAGTTCATGTTTGCATACAACACCGTGTTTTCAAACACTTCATATTTCTTAACTTGCATACAATAATTGATCTATTTCATTAGTTTTCTGCATTTATTTTATTTCATTTAAGCATATTTCACCCACATCATGTATTCATATTTGAATGTAACATTGCATTTTGGCAACCTAATCTTATCTCCTTTTAGGTGAAAACCCCTAGAAGGAGCATAAAGCATTTTGGTTTGCTAAAATCTTTGGTTACATTTTGGTGAACCCGACTTTAGAGCATTTTTACTTTTTATCTCAAGTACATTGTCATTCTAGGTTTAGCTTGCATCAACATTGTATTAGGTTTTGCATTGTTTTGTATCCTAAGGTTTTCAAAATTTGCATTAGTGAAAACATCATATAGCTCTCATTTTTACATTTCACATCATTTAAAAGCACTGCATTTATGCATCTGTATTATAATTCCACATAATACAATCTGAAAAACATCAAATTACATTTCAAATTTTTGAAAAAACTCAAAATAATCATCCTTGGACTCATTTGCCACCCTAGGCGAATCAATTCAGTTGCACATTTTGAACTACATTTTTTGGCATTTTCTAGGCATTTTCTGAAATATAGTTTTCTGCTATTACATTCTATCATATTTTTCAGATTTTTGGTTTCATTCTCTTTCTTTCATATTAGTTTACTTTCATTCATTTTCATCATGGAATTTTTCTTTAATAAGTTTTGGATGCCATTAAAATCTTTAGTGGACATGTCAAATTGTCCCTGTGGAACTGATCCTAATGACCTTGAGCTTCCTCATGCTCCTTCAACTCTTCATGAATGTCCTCCTCATGTTGTTGACATCATTGGAGAAGATGATGATAGCATGAATAATTTATTAAACAAATGTATTGACAACCTTGAAGCCAATGCATCCTTTTATCCATCCATGGGTATGTATAGGATCATGATGGGCCAAAAAGTGGCAATATTTAAGTGATATGATGGCCCATGTGGCTGATGACTTTTTTTTACCCAAAATTGATGAAAGAAAAGGGTTTTAAAGGAGATTCTCAGCTTCCACCAATATAAATTATGCTTTAATTTTAATTTAATAAATAATTATTATTCATTTTCTATTTGAATTATGACTAAATTCCTATTGATAGGCTGATTGAAAAATCTATAGTTTTCAAACAAGATCACATTTTTGAATCGAAATATGCATCACATTCTATGCTTCACATACTATAGGATTAAAAATTAAAATTGAATAGTTTTGAACATGTTAAGGTAAGGTCGACATACGAGTTTTTATATTTTTCAAAAGTTGTAATAAAAAATCATAATTAATTATTTACTTGGAAAAAAATTACAAAAAAATATGTATCACATTCAGACATGAGTCCTCTACTTATATGTAAAATCCTATAAAAAATATTATCATTTTATTGTGGTTAGGGTGGTCAAGCAGACACCTACTTATTTTTTCCCTAAAATTTAAGTCCTACTTCATTGAAATTTCAAATTTTCACCAAATAGATTTAAAAAAATAAAAATCTAGTAGTTTAGAAACTACATTCAATTTGATACAGATTCTATTCTTACATATTTTTGAAATAATATAGATAACTTATTTAATTTTTTATGTCAAGTTGCCTAACTCTAATTTTTCTAATTTTTTTTCCACATAAGGGCTTGTTTTTTCCATGATGATCCTGCACATACCCCCATGAAATAGAAAAACCTTCCTACCATCTCACCTCCTAATACATTTGGATGCTTACATCCTAAGACAAATGAAGGACCTAAATTCCCTCCAATAGGTGGACCTAGTTCCTCTACACAAGCAACTCCTCAACCATTCCATGATAACAAAGTTACCAACACACCAATCAACCTTGAAGAAACTTATGGTAAAGGTTTACAATATTAAGCAAACAAGGTTGTAGCACAACAACTGAACATGATATTCATCAACTTTTAGAAAAAATACCAACAGAAGGAAACACAATAGGGTTAGGATATCAAGATCCTCCTCATGAAAACAAGCCTCCTTTTGAATATTGGAGACTTCAATATGATGGCACGATGATCTTTGATTCCCCTCTTGACTTGCATATTCTCCTTCCATGTGAACAACCCTTACCTGATTCCAATGGCAAGGATGATAGGATCCCTATGGGTCCTCTTCCTCCTTCAATCCATGAAAAAGGTGAATCTAGTAAAAGTAAACGACTTTACAAATTGAAAAAACTAAAATTTCCTCTCCATCCACCACCTAAATATGAAAGGAAACTCCAAATTCTTTTAAACAAAGGTCTCATCCTATTACAACCTATGAATAGGTTGGGAATTCATCCTAAATATTCCAATATACCTTATTGTAAATACCATCATGTTCTTGGACACTAAAATTATGAGCGTTAGACATTGAAGGAAATACTAAGTACCACTTTGATGACACCAACTGCTATCCTATCATCCCATAATACCCTACCACCTGCCTTCCCATGTAATAGTTGTGGAATCTTCCATTCTCTTTATTAGATGATCTTTCCCACCACCTATCTCAGCTCATTCTTTCCTTGCACTTAGTGGGGGAGAGAGGTCGATAGCCTTGCCTTAGTAATGCATTTGTCTTTGTCCCCTAGTTGTGTTATTCACCTTACACTTATAAAAATTGAGATTGGGAGGTGGATGATTCACTTGATGGTTGAATTGCATTTTCCTTGCTAGCCTTTTACATTTTTCCTGCATGTACGTATCATTTCCCCCCGTAACGTGTTGTTCGATGTCATCTCCTCTCTTTGTGACATTCTTCTATATGTCGTACATCACTTTCACCTTTTCCATTTTCCATTTTTCTTTTTGTTTTCCTTCTGGGGATGATGCAAAGCATTGAGACACCCTATGTCTCTTCCATGTTGACCCAAAAGGTCTTTCTTTTTCCTTTTTTTCTTTTGTTTTGTGTTTTCCTTTTGGGGATGACACAAGGCATTGAGACCACAATGTCTCTTTCATGTTGACCCAAAACCATTTTCATTTTATTTTCACTTGTGTTTTCCTTTTAAGGATGATGCAAAGCGTCGATATGCCCTATGTCTCTTCCATGTTGACCCAAATGGACTTTCTCTTTCTTTCTTTTTTCACTCTTTGTGTCATTCTTCTAGTTCTATGTATTTGGGTAATGATGACAATTTCAAGATCTTTAATAAAAACATTGCAGCAATGAACATACTTACCCCAAATCCATTGATCCCTTATGTCTTTGGTGTGTTCCTTTTTGGGGGAAACCCCTCTTCCTTCTTTTCCTCTTGTTCGTTTTCCTTCACATGACAAAACCTCACTCGGAAACATATGACTTGGAATACGGGCTTTCCAAATTGGCTCTCATGTCTTGTTTCATTTTTCATTTTTCACTCGCTACTTTAAAGTAATTTCTCATAGAACGGTGTGTAGTAATTTATTTAAAGTGGGGGCATACATTGGAATTATTCATTTGCATTTTTTTCCTTTCCTGGTTCTTAGTGTAGCCTCGTTACTTTATACGATGTGTTTTTTGCTTTGTGGATGACATTGGGTGTGATGTATTTCACGAGTGTGATCTATCTTAGCATATTGCATTCCTCTTAGTGGCTTGATGTGACACATTGCATCCCCTAAGTTATAAATATTTTATTCTTTGATTGGTCCTCTCTTGGAGATATTAGACAAAATGTTCCCTAAGTGAAGATCTTGCATGAACTAAGAAAGAATCCTTTGAAAATTTATTTTGCATGTTAAATTTTGCATTTACATGGCCACCTTGCATAACACAACTTGAATGCTTGTGGTTCCATTACATTTGTTCATGAGTTCCAAGTATACAAAACTTTGCTTCTCTCATGAAGCACGAAATGACATTGTCTTTGTGGTGCCTTATTAAAAGTTATCAGGAGGTATAAATTGGATATGGTTGAGTGGGAAGCCCATTCTGAGGCACGAATTTCCCCATAGCCACCTTTCAGGATTTCTCACCCCGCAGACAACCAGAAGTTCCATGGCCCTAGATTGAGTATGTTGTGGATTTCTCACCCCGCGGACAACCAGAAGTTTTGTGGCCCCACAGTGAGTATATTTAGGCCTTCTCACCTAGTGAACAACCATGAGTTCTATTACATTTCTTCTTCCAAATGAACAACCTAGATCTAATCCACAATGAGCTAGACAGATGATCAAAGCTTCATTCTTTTTCATCACTTTCATGTGTGTTATTTTGTGCTCATGATTGATTTTCCATGGGATCTTGATCATCCCTCTTGATTGTTAATGTATCATCTTACCAAGCATTAGTACACTTGAACCCCTCTTGAGATGCATTTCTCTACTTTAGTGTGAGTTTGAAGTATGTTCATCTTGTCACTAAAGTGGGGGCTAACTATGGACATGGAAAAAGTAACCCTTTTACTATTTCTTGTTTGGTCCCTTGTGCTTATTTGGCTTGATTTTACATTGATTTAATGTTGTAATATGGCCCACATGTTCACATTAGGTCTTGAATCTTTATGAATCATTAATACTTTATGATGTCTTGTAAAGGTGTTGTGAAGTGTTGTAAGACATTTTCACACTTTTTTGGACTCTTCTTATCATAATTCATCTATATACCCTCTTTATATCACTTACCAAGTCTTATTTCAAAGTGTTGTAAAGTCTTGTAACAAAATTTCACACTTTTCTAGACTTGTCATCAACAAATACACCTTTCTTATGCTTTATTTGGCCCCTTCATGCACTTATAGGCCTTAATTAAGTGTATTTTTAAATATAAGCCCAACGAACATCATTAAAGAAATATAATTTCTGACACCCACTCACATGCCTTGAGTGGGACTCATTTTCCCAAGGTGCCGAATGAGTC